>JAHZNA010001770.1:0-18983 GCA_027743935.1 Sinodicranocentrus sp. ZH6
ATTCATAAAAAAAGTACTAAGACTGCATAAATGTACCCCGAACTACATTCTTAACCTTGAAACAGGATTACAACCGATCGAGCAATTTATGATTCGACAATTACTAAATTTTTGGCAGAAAATGCTGACAACAGACGACGCACGTTATGTAAAGACATGCTTTAAATATCAAGTCCAATACAGTCAAGAGCATCATATGAAAAATGACTCAAAATACAACTGGGGAATTACTGTTCGCAAAAGAATGACAGAGCTAGGTTTCGAACACATATGGCAAGAGCAAGACCCTACTGCGCTGACGCTTCTATATGATGCTATTCTCACAGCAGTCACAACAAAAACAAAAGAAGCATGGATAGACAGAATTCAGGCATCGCAGCGCTTTAGCTATTACCAGCATTTAATACCGGATAATTTTATAATGTGCAAATATTTGGCTACAACGGAAAATCGCATGAAAATGCGAATTTTTGCACAAGCTCGGCTGAACAGAGGTTGCTTTTCGTATGAGCGTGAATATTGTTATTTGAGTCTAGATGAACCTTGCAGTATGTGCAATAGCAGGGAAAATGAAACCTTGTATCACTTCCTTTGGAAGTGCTCTCTATATAAATCGGCAAGAAATATTTTTATTCAACAATATTGGAATGCAGATTGGAATGAGGAAACTTTTTATGCATTTTTGGGTAGTGAAAACAAACAACAAATTGACAACACAATTGAGTATATATTAAGTAGTTTGCGCCAACGGCAATTCATTCTGCATGAAGAAGCTGCTCTAGACAGTTAACTTTAAAAATTAATTTACTGATACCAAAGATTTTAGTTAGTAATTTTGTTGCAAAAACCAAAGATAACCCAATACAGTAAACCAAAAGAATAACAATGGATACTAAAGGTAATTACACAATCGACTCCATTAAATCCTAAACCTATAAGTTCAACTCTAATAGTACAATATCTTAGATAGAATAGTAAAATATTTTAAACTTGTCACACAGTCCTTTTGATCTTACTCATTACTTGGAAAGCTGGGGAAACGTCGCCAGTGGGAGTCGTGGCTAAAGGCTTTATGTCGGGACTGAGCGGTCTGGCTGACTTTGTGCATGGGGTGAGAAGTAGCTACGGTAAAGAAGGCGACTTCGCAAGTAAGAACGGGTTCGATTATTCCCATGTATATAATGGAATATTACAGTATCAAGTGGTTAATGCATATTTAAACAAAAATAACGCCGAAATTTTATCTACGCTCAAAGATGAGCAACGAAAAACAACAGACACAATGATTTATGGCGGTGTTATCTTACTTATAGAAATTACAGCAATTGTGCTGGTTTTGTATCTGAAATATAAAAAACCTTGAACGACGAATGACTCCTTCGAGCTCTGGTATAAGATATGTAGTTCTAAGCAGTAGTTTAAGCAATATTTTCAGCAATCTATTCTTTGTACTCTTAATTATTTTATTCATTTAATGATAACCCACAATAAATTTTGTTACATTCTCTTCTGATACAAATATTATAAATATATTATTATATTTTATTATATTTTATAATTATTACCATTTATAACATTTATAATCTTACTTGAAATTCAACTTGTTTCTCAATTGATCTGCTTGTACATGTTATATTATTTAAATTTTTGAGGTTTCATGGGGCAACCCACAGGGAACCGCTAATAAACAAATACATACATACATACATACATAATGGTGTGTTCCTTGTCTTCTCACTTTACCACTTTTGGTTCATATTTATGTAAATAACTATAATTACCCATATTTTAGTATAAAAAGCCAAATCTTGTCAAATGCGATTACAGAAATAATTATAATAGTCAGGAAGATTGCAGTAGCATTCTTAAACTTGACAAAAATTGGAATCTAATTCCCCAAATTCAACTTAAAATAATTAAATTATATTGTTTACCAACACATTTTCTATGGGATGTGCTTAGATCAAACTAATATAAAACCACGCTGACAAGCCCGATATTCTGAGAACCAAATGACGAGGATTTTTCCAACCATGGATCTATTTTTCTCTTTACTTATCTTGGGAGCATTGGGATACAAATCCAAACTAATAGGTTAAATGGCAATTTTGCGCAGGTAATTACATTCCTACACAGTTCTCCTTTTTTATAAATTGCCTATTTTAATTCTTATGCTTACTCAGCCACTCTAATTTTACTATTTAATGAACTTTAATTATCCTGCTCCAAAGTCAAGCCAATATTTTTATTTGCTTTATAGGATTATTCTATGCCTTATACAAAAATAAAATGTCCTTAAAACACAAAATAGTTTCTCAAAACCTCCTCCAAAACCCCCGCAACAACTTTAAAATCCCACATATCCCCTCTGTATCACCTTTTGTTAACCATTCCCTAAGACCTTTTCAAGAATTTATAAAACTTACCAACCTTTGAACAATAGCAACAAAATATTAAAGGTATTGGCTTCGTCTCTCTCTATAATATATATATATATATATATATAATTTTCTCGTTTAGTTATGTTTCTCGTTTAGTTATGTCCTGATGAAGACAATAGTAATGCCGAAAGCTTGACACATAATAAAAAATGTTTTCCTCAAATGTCGTTGAATCTTTGAATATATAATCAGATATATTACTGCATGAGTCTGTGTGTGTGTTTGTTGTAGTGGACCTCTCTAAAAATATAGAATCAAAATATTAATATTGAGGAGTCATTTCTGTATTTTCTTGAGAAGGGTTCGTCAACTAAAAATCAAGTATATTACTACATGCGTCTGTGTGTATGTCCTGGATTGGTTTAGTTGGTTTAGTAAGTACGAAATTGAGTAATCGACTCTTTTTAAATATTTTGTGCCATTAGCGTACAACGGGCGCTCTAGTTACATATATAAGGCGAGTTTAAATGTCCACATGTATTCCTAAAACAATTGGCAAGATATGTATTTTTAGTTTTCAAAAAATATTTGTTTTCGAATTGGCTATTACCTTGTCATTTTCAGATCGACAAATACAAAAATCTACGTATCTCCACGTGTGACCCCATATTTATTCAGGAATATACTTTTAAAAAATCTTATTCACTCAAATCTATGTAACCTCCAATTCAATCTTGCCAGCTTGTTTTCCCATCTAGATATTTTTGTCAATCCCAATGACATCTCGTACATGATGACTTAACGGTCCACTGAAACCGTTAATCGATATCTCCACTCAAATTGTCCTTCACAGATACTGCCAGTAGATAAAATAACTGCCCAGTCAAACGAAACATATTACATCGACGTCGCCGTCAAATTTCAACTGGTCTAGTCTCCCTCTTTTTGGGAGCTCTAGTCTAGCCATCAACAAACATGTCTTCGGTCCGGTGAATATGAAAACACATCTGCAGAATTACTTAGAATTCAACCGTTAATATGTTTCACTTATCAAATTTGTATAGTAGTAAATAGTATCAATCATTTATTAAAAATTATTTATCATCTTTAGTATCTAAAATTTCCAATAACTTCAATACCTTGCAGCATCAAATAATCAATTTAATTAAAACCCTTTGTCTTTCAGAAGAAGAGTTACATAATCCCTAACTAGTGATCGCGCGATCTCTCAATTATTCAATTTGCCATCCTTTCCTGTCACTCCCTTATATTACCCCAGTTAGTTGAAAATATATGCAAGGATACTCTATATTTATCAACTACCGAGACGTTGTCCCTTTATTCGATTTACCTATAGCATATTACTATAAACATTTCTCTTCAAACTTTATTTCAATTTCTTTAGGAATACCCCTTTTATAACTATAATCAAACGTTTATCGTTTTTAAAGAAATTTCACTCCCCTTTACCCTTTAAAGACCGTTTGTGCTCTCTCCCAAATTTAACCTCATTTGGTTCTGCGTTAAAACGATCAATTCACAGATGTTAGCTCACTAACTGTTATATTTTATCATATAAAGCCAGAATGGTTAAATCAATTGTTAGTTATAAATACAGTTTAGTTGGGCTTGTTTATGTAGGCAACTTCTGATGTAAAAGTAATAACATAGTGATATATGCCCTTGTGTAGGTCAATATGCCATAAATATAATTATACGTTATATTTTGAAGTAACTGTAATAAGTGAGTGTATAGACTCACCTCACCACTTTATACACTAGTCTCGTTTTTAAATAACTTTGTAAACGAGAGCAATTGAAAGCTCTTGAACAGATGAACCTTTGTCTCAAAAAGATCCTATCTATCGAACACAATACTTGCATTGTTGTATTAAGCTAATCGGTGGAAATCCAGAAGGCTAATTTCTCAGAATGAAACTGTTCCGTCCATCGAGAAGCAGAATGCATGCACTGTAATCAACTCTGTGGGGACAGTTGTGATTGAAATGGAAAAGCGCATGCGAGCCATCTTGAACTCCATCCATGCTACCCCATTTGGACCAGCATTTTGGGGAAGAAGCAAGAGAACTGACCAGACGGACAAGAAGCATAGTAGCCGACAGTTTAGGTGATTTCATATAATTTTGCTGTTCAGTAGCTACTAAAGCATATATCAACAGCATGTTCACCACCCAGAAAAAGACGAAGGAAGTGTTTGATACAATGAAGTCTGCAATTGCGACTGATCATTCAAATATCGTTGTGAACCAGAATTCTTTCCAAGCCTTCTCGCACAATGTCACGGCAGAACTCGACAAATGCAAATATCCAATGAAGTTTATCGTGAATGAGATCAAACCTGATCAAAAAGCTAGCGACAATAAGTTGAAATGATTAAGCATGTTCTACCCTAAACTGACCATCATCTTATTCCAGATGACCCAAGCAGTTATGAAGAGCATCGATTTACAGACTTATCAAGATATCATTAGTAGGTAGAATATTTGTCGTACTTTTCTTTTTCGCTTATGGCCGAGAGGTCAAGCATGAAAGAGTTTAATGTGTGCATCTGCCCATGTATTGTTTTTAAAATTATGAATGAGTAAGGAAGAACTGGACATGCGAAAAAACTTAAAAATGGGACAAGTTGCTGAATAAAGCAGCTGTTTATTCAGAACATGTGTAAATGATGCTTTCATGCAAAAATAGTTTTACACGTCAGAATGAAAAAGTCTCGAGCAGGTACACACGCAATGTACCTATCATTCAAATAGTCAATAACCATCATAAACTACCAAATATTGTCTTCTCACATGTTGCTCTTAATTTCATACAAGCCCAAATGAAATGGCAATACTTCAAAAAAGGTTATACAAAAATGGCAATACTTCAAAAAATGGTTATACAAACAAAATGAATAAATTTGACTGAAGCATGCATTTAATGATAATAAATTCATAAACTCAAAATTAATTGCGTATGAACAGTGAATCCATTATCTCCATTTTAAAATATAATATCATGGTAGGTATCTGTCGAGAAAAAAACTAGATCAAACTAAAAAAGAAACCATAATTTTGTCGGATTGAGGAGTAATTAATCTAGTAAACCATCGTTTTTTTAATAGGTCGGCTTAAAATCAATGATCCCAATCAATAAATTGTTAGACATGAATGGAGAATCAAGCGCTACATATTATTACAATTTCTCTAAAAGCCGTAACAAAACCTCATTTGAAATCAGATAAAAGTAAAGACAAATTGTTGTAAAAGTCATCAGTTTATCTTTCGTTGATAACTAACAACAACCTATTTATCATCTTTACCCAAAGAAAAAATTCAGCAATGGTCAAGGAAACTAAGAAACGCAGAAATTCAAGAATAAAGGCACGAGTAAAAACTCGGGTGTCAAGGATAGAAAGCTCTAGTGAAGAGAGCTTTACTTTAGATAGGAGTCGCAGCAGATCACGGAGCTCAGATTCATCCTCATCAGAAAATAGCTGTTTGTCAGACGGAGAAATTTCTGACTACCCTCAAAGGAATAATGGAAGGAAGCACTCTAGTGCAAAGGCTTTTCAGGACTTGGAAACGAATGGAAAATCTGTACGAAAGGACATTAAGGCTGCCACACAGAATTTTGATCCGAAAATCCATAAAGTCTCTAAAACTAAACATCAGGATTCAATGGGAATCTTAACTCATGGAAATACCCTTGCTCCGAGATTGGAGGATATACATAAGCAATGTGAAGAGACAACCATAAAATTAGGACAAGATATTAATTACCACTATAAGGTCAACCTGGAATATAAGGCAATTTTCAACTCTGTAAAGGAAGCAAAGGATTTTATGGAAAAGAAGAAACAGGAAGTCGGGATTCTTAACAGCAATATTTCAGAAAAGGAGCGAGAAAATGAACTTTTGAAAAAGGATATCGGATAAGGACAGAGAAATATGGAGCCTAAAAATATTTGAATTTCGTCGGAATAAGGAGTACATTAACTCCTTGTTTGAATTGCTACCTCAGAAAATCCAAGGATGTATACATAACAATTGTAGCTTTGTCGGTAAAACCGGTGACGACGTCAGAGCACACCTCAGGAAAGGACATGGAGTTACATGGACAAAGAGTTAAAACGAAAAAACCAAGTTCATTTCACTGTTGCACCTATCTCCTATCAAAAGCATGATGTAACAGATGTAGGCTAAAATCCATAATCCTAATCTAAATGTAATTTGTAGCAAATACACGTGTATGGTCAAATAGCAATAACCATGCTTGTATGAGTTTTCATGTAAATAACCGTCCATAGTATATAAGCACACACAAGTTCTATATAAAACCAGTCTTGTTTTTACACTGTAAACTACATCTCTCATAGCCAAGCAAGAGCAGTGTTGCTCTTGCAATAAATACCTATATTCTCAGAATAAACATTTCTATCAACCATACTTTTTGTAAGGTTATCTTGAGCTGTATTTCTCATCAACTACATACGTACATGTGGACTGTTGTATCTCATATCTTTTCGCCTTACATTAGCACTTGTGGAACACCAGAAACTATTAGCAGTTCTGGAACACCAGAAACTATTAGCACTTCTGGAACACCAGAAACTCAAATATCACATCCTGTACAATCAATTCTTGATCAAAACTCTGAAAATTCTCAACAGTCAACAGAACACGTCAAGTTTTTTCAAACTCCTGGGGACAATATTGTTAAGCTTAAATATTTTGATGTGTCAAGTGATTTATTTTTATCAAGACAGCAAAACGATGACATGCATTCATGGATAACAAGAAGCAATGTTAGCCTAGAGCATTTCAATATGAAGATATCGTTGTCATTTCAGATTTTGGATGGGAAAATACATGTATTACTTGTGACTAGCCATGTAAAGGAAAGTTTTCTCCAGAAATTACAAAAATGTAGAGCCTTCCTGTAGAGTTTCCTTTATAGCTCCGTGTTTTTAAATTGGAAGATTATGATGTGGAGGTTGACGAATCATCGGAATTTGAGGATGCAAATTACGTTTGTTCTGCAATATCACTAGCAGTGTTAAATGTACTGGAACACGTAGAGGGGGAAAACGAATTGCACATGGCGATATTTTCAATAGAAAATGTTGTAGACGTAAACTTTTACTGTAATGCCCTGACTCTGCAACTAAGTGAAAGACTCAATCAATGTATTTAATCAGTCGCCGGTGTTTGGATTACCTAGAAGTTTTATAAAACTAGAAACGGATGCAAATGTTGCTGTAAAGTCGGACTCGGACCTCTTAAAGGAAGAGAAATTAGAAACCAAGAATTTAATAATAAAATCCAGAATTGTGGACTACCAGTGGATTGGAACAAAAGCTATCGCTGGTGTACGAATTTTTAATTTGGAAAAATGGGGAAAGAACCATTTGATATTTAATCCAGTAATATGTGTTCCAGTTAAATAGCAACGATTTTCTAAAATCGCGGTTAGTTTGATTCAAGAGACTGGAGAGACAATATCGCAGTCTATTCATCACCACTGTCCTATTCCACTTTAGACAATAGCCCATATGAGAAGAGTGCGCTGTTCATCAGAAACGTTTACTTGGGTAAAATGTCTGGAGACTTGGGTAAAACTTCATTTTCTGGCTATGGGTTGGTTCCTCAAGAACAGGATCACCTTAGCCGTATAAAAGGAGTTCAAAAAAGGTAAATAGTGAGGAAACCAAATAAATCAAAGGTTAATTTGAAGGGAAAAGGTAAAATCCAGCCAGCTCAAGAGTGAATGTCAAGTCCAAGACATCTAAAAGACAGGCGACTAGAAAAGGAAAAAATAGATCAATCAAGAAACAAAAGAGGACTAAACGGAAAAAATAATCATGGATAATAAGCCTACTATAGGATCTCAATCACTGATTAGTTGCAGTGCTGACCTATTTAGTGATCGTGCGACTGACATCACCTCGTCTGGATATGATTACCACGCCGTTTTTCCGACCTTTTCAATCAAAGACGAGGAATCTCCAATCAAGTTTAATCTTCTTGGAAACCATACCCATTACGTAGACATTGGAAATTCTTTAATTTACACTCGTGTAAAAATTACAAATTCAAATGGAAGTGACTTAACATCAAATTTGCGCGCCTGCTGATTTATTTGCCCACTCCATGTTTGAGTCCTGTGAAGTTTATCTGAACGGTACACGTACAAGTTCCCAATATCCATACAAGTCGTTCATTCAAAGATTATTTTCGGATGGATCAGCTGATATGGAGTCTGGACTATCACGGGAAATTGTATTTCAAGGAAATAACACCTGACAATTATGATGGACGCAACTCCGGATTCATGACTCGACTATCGTATAGCAAGCAAAAAGGGTCTTTTGAAATGGTTTTTAAACCTTCTGAGGCAATATCCCAGCATGCATCATTAATAGGATTATGAGTGATGTAGGAGTAAGTTTGGGGGAGTGAAGTGCACAGCACTATGTTATGAAGTTATAATGCTATAGAGAAATTATAATGTTATTATAAGTTCATTCGTTATTATAAGCTTACTCAAACATTTATAATGCTGCTATAATTTCTTACATTCTTATAAGTCAAGAAAACCAACTTTATACCTATAAAAGGCAGTGTCCAAACAGTATATAAAAACTGCGCGAACATTTGACAAATCAGTCTTGTTTTAGTTTTCCTCTCTACCTTGTTTAATAAATACTCTTATACAGCAAAACTCACGTCAAGTTCTGAATTCGGAATATATTTTTACGCACAAAAGTCTGCAAAAACTCCTGAAAAAAAGAGGATCAAGAAAACGTTCCCAAAGTAAAAGTTCGCTTGGACAGAAAAAATAAGTTACGGGTCACCGTAGCCCATAAATCAGGCTCCGATGGGGATTATGAACGACATGATGAACCGCAATATGCTACTATAGTCCCATCTACTTCGTTAAAAAAGTGAAAGACAAATGCTTACTCTGCATATGATTAAAACCCTTGTGACTCGGAACTGGAAAGATGACATCGAACATTTAACGGAACCTTAGGTATAGCACTATGTTACGGTATGTAAAATTTTGTATTCATTAGTCTCGTTTTGGTTGACTTCTAACTTGTTACTCAATAAATACCTCATTGAGCAGCACACCACGTCGAATTGATATCCGTGAAACTTTGTTAGCATATTTCTGTGCACCACAATGTAAACATACTACTAAAACTTCGCCTTTCCTAATTGTATGTGGACAAAATCCTCAACTTCCAATTGATATATTATTAATAATCAAACTAACGTTGTTAAAAATTAATATGTTATTAGAAAAATGACTCAAAGCAATATAATATTATCGCAAAATGATTATGACAGAAAATTATTTCAATATAAATAGGTTGGTCGCTATAAAATTGTTTCAAAAATTAATGCTGTACATAATAAGATCTGATCATTATATTTAGATGCTAAAAAGACTTTCTTAGCCGTCTAAGTACATGTTGATCCAGAATTCTCGTACGAACACTATCCAGGAATCCATCTTACAGAAAGTGCCTTCTAATCTTCATATACCTTCTAGCAGACAAAAGTCAGCTCCTTTAAAGTTGAGACGCTTACAACCGACATCTATCCCATACATCAATCCATCTGGCCGTGAGACTTCCAAGCCTACTTCCTACTGAGTTTAAAGTTTGCTCCGCCAACTCTTTAAAAATAGAGAGAAGTTTTGAGCACATTATTCTCATGGATAATTCACATGATGCATGACATGGCAGATGTCCCATCATGCATTTATGCACTTGCATAATGCACTAATAGTCTCACCCGATTATTCTAGCCAAGTGCATCTGAATGATCATACAGCAAGTGCTATTTACCTCACTATTATCCAGTTGTATAAACCCGTGCATTAGGAACACTAATCGTGTCAGTTCAGATTAGTTATTTGAACTCGGATTTTCTTCTCATCTTTACTCTTCTGAATAAAGTTATGTAACTTTCTGCCCCGTCAAGCCTATTGGTTTCTTTAGTTTATTCGTTTTCAGTAACATATTCCATATACTATTCATAAGGCTGTATGAGCAAAGTAACTGCGCTTTTTGATACAAAATTGATTGAAAACAACTTTTAGTTATCCACATAAAGTCTTGACACGATTAAGTACCAAAAGATCTATCATCTTACCAATCTGGATTGAAACTTCACATTAAGGACTGGTTAAAAACAATACAATACAATAAAAAAGCATGTGTGGACAATTCATTTATAATATATATAAATTTATCATAAGACGAGCAGATTGACGCACATACACTACTACATATATGATTGTACAACATGTCAGCATGTTCATTCATTGGATTGATTGGACTGAACTATCAACAATACCAGCCATAACAACTGAACAGTCAACGCAAACCGAGTCCGATGCTGACAAGATGGATTATGCATCAGCCTCACCTACTGTATCCATACCGCCTTGAACACCTGAAACCCCAGAAGGACATAGCCATGATTTTGATGTTGACAAGTTCATGGACGAGTTTTTCGCAGCCGCAGAAGCCAAAGCTGATGTAGCCAAAGCCGAAGCGATCATGGAAGGAACAACCAACACGACACCAGTCGGGACATCCATTCCACCACCTGATTGGCTTACTAGCAAACCTTTTCCATAGGACATACAATATTGGTGTGACCTTTGTCAAATCTATAACTGTAGAGATCCAAGTTGTGAGTTTTATGTGTGAATCGTATGAAGTAAACATATACATCTTGATGAAAAATACTATTCGGCGCCTCGTTCCGGGGGAGTGAAAAGCCCAGATATATATAAATAGAACTTATTAATAATAATATCGAAAAGCATGTTCTGCAAGATGTATGCAAAAAGTAATTATCTTGATCCTATGTGATTTGTAGTACATGACCTGCTACTGTGCATGGGCAAAAGCAATAACCGGATTTTGTTAAGAATATCCATATATAGTACATAATGACATTTCAAATCCATGTAAAATCAGTCTTGTTATTACCTTGTAAAACATTTCTCGTAGCCAAGCAAGATTAGTTGTTCTTGCTACCTAAATGCTTATACATTCAGAATAAATAATTCTACTAATCACACTTTGTGTAAGGATTACATTGAGTTACATTTCTTGATTCAGCTGCATTAGCACTTGTGTGCTATTGTATCATAGTTGTTTTTCGCCTTACATTATTTAAGAAAGACTTGTCTGAATGGTCATTTGAATCACCAATCGTAGGCCCGTATTTTTCCAAATTGAGATAACGACCATATACGGTTCCTTGCCAACCTATTGATTGCCAGCCATCAGCTGAATTGGAATTTTATTTCGTATCCAAAGTTTTATCGGGTGAATTTCTTAGCTTTTATTTATTTCGACCAAAATTGCAAGTTTAGATAATTTGAACTTTGGATTTGGAATTTAAATTCATTTCGACTTAAATAACAAGTTTCCGAAACGAACCGTTTCCAACAATTAGAAGAAAACGAATCAGACTGCCTCTGCAACTTATCGGAATGCCCACAGTCTAAGTTTCAAGATCGGCTGGAACTGGATGTTATAAGAAAACATTTCGGAATTGATTGATTTGCTCATGCACATAGTAAAGAGTGTTAACTTTGGATTTCAAGGTTTACGTTTTTGTAGGCAATCGTGGCAGGCAAGCAAGAAAATGCCCTTTTACTTTTCCATAAAGGGCGTCGGCGCATTATCTTTGTCTCACATCAAGTTGACTAATTACCTAACTAGATTTCGGGTACATACACTAGCTGATAATAACAGCTTATTGTATCATTTTACATTAGTTAACATAATTCTGCTCTTCCTTCATTTGTACTCCTTTTAAAATAATGTTAAACATATCACGCATCAAAAAACTACTCTCTTCTGGAGTGAAGCTGATTTTAGTTAATTAAACTGATTAGAAGTGGCAACTTTGACTAATTATGACTTCACTAATTAGCATTCATAATGTAAAAACTTTGCTTGAAACTAAAGTATAAACTATAATATGTGAATGTAAATGAGATACTTATTGTTGCATTATTTCTTACACAGAATTTAATGTTTTCCATTGATTCATTCTCTAAATTTAATCTTCGCACGGAATTCGCACGAATATACATACACTCAATGGGTTTCAACACTATGCTACAGCTAAATTATGGTCATGTAGTAAAATACGCAACGAGACCCATAAAAATCCATGAATTGCATTATTCAAAGGATTACACAGTAGTTTGTGTAGAATATTGACATATTTCTGATTATTACAATTATGCTAATCCTCTTGGTTGAGGTTAATGTATCTTAATGCCACATTTTCCATATTCATGTCTCTATGTCTCCAGTCCAATTACTCTGTCTATTCTGTCCTCTCAATCCACATATAAATAGATGTCCATGCTTCATGTCTCTTCAGATCGTATTCCACCTTATCGTTCTCCTGAGCTCTCTCAGCTCAGAATAAACCTGTAGTATACTGTAACTTCACGCTCGCTCTCATATAATTTATTCCACAACTCAATCCACGAGTTCCACATACACTCCAGTTTGTATTAAGTTCAACTGTATAATCATATTTTAAATCGTGTTTGGTAAAAATATATGTTAAAAACCTCATCATAACATAATGGCATGTTATGTTACGTAGAGCTATAAATGCATCCATCTATGACGGAACCTTATGGCTTTTAAAGTGGCACCCAATCACAAATTGGTACACTCAAATTTTAGTTTCAATTTGAGCGTCAATGCACGTAGATATTCCTCGATTTAGTTCGTATAATAATTACAATAGTGTTTATTCCATGAATTATTTCGTTATTAATATTGTTTTTTGGAAACCAAATTTCATAGGATCTACTAGCTACATAAAACCCAGTAATTTGACTTTTATCCATTTTACTTCATTTCACTTCTCAATGTGGAATGAATATGTGATTGTTAGTTTGTAAATTAATAAAAATTGTGGCGTTAGGTCTAAAAGTAATTTATCAAACGTTGGAATGCAGTGTCTTTCCACAGCCATCATTGGACTAATTTGATTCTTTTACTTACATATTATAGCGAAAGAAAGTAAAAAATACTTTCTACGGTAAAACCGACAAGCATGGAATAAGATAAGCACTTGACATTACTTATGTCGAGATTTTGATTCTAATTCCTGTAATGTATTGGTTGTGTGTTGTTCTTCATATTCCTATTGCTTCAGTAATATTCAATTTCCAGTTAATGTGCACAAACTTCGTAATTATTCTGCACACGGTACTTCCTAAGTTTTTCATTTTTTCTATCCTTATGATAAACAGAAAAACGAAAATATAAAAAACATCTTTCCACATTACTGAAATTCTCACATTTAAGTTTTTTTCAGAATATTGCGCAAAAGTATAAATGGGAGAAATTACAAATTAGGAAGTCAAATCCAATGGATGATTTAATTCTTCACAGTGATAATGTCTGATTGTATTTTTTTGCATTGATGTGTACTTATTACCAAGGGTGAATACTTCAGTCATAGGAACGCCTTAATAAAATAACATACGATTGTAAGAAAAAGGTATTGCAATAATTCTTGATAATTAGGTTGATAACATATTATTGGCTTACGATCTCACTTCTAATTGCACTAAACGAACTTTTCTTTAACATATCGCATTCCATGTATTTTATTTTGGTCTAAGTAACACTCTATTTACATGAAAAGAAAACTGTCTGTGTACAACTCAATTCACAGTCTCTTTTAACTATATTTCATTTATTACTTTACACAGTGTTTGAATGCTTCACAAATACACAAAAAAATTATTTACATACACAAATTTATTATCTTCACATTAGTCACACACTTCACACTTCTTAAAATTCTTCACGTATTTTCTCAATTCTTAAAATTATAATTTCACTAAAGTGTATTTCAGGTTTAAAACAACTGTGGGCTGCCGAATATATCGGTGCCACATCATCAGTCGATCAGTCCAGAGATTTGATTCTTTCGCATTTCAAATCATGCATGAATGTTATATATATATATACACATATGCATCATCAAATATATATATATATAAATATATCATCTTCTTCTGCTATACATATAACTAAAAACAAGCATGACAAAAATATTCGGTTTAATTAGTGGTTGTCAAAAGCAGCCTTAATTTAAACTCAGCATTTCACAATATACTGTGTTACTTATAAATAAAGAGAATGACTCATGACAATGTTAAATGTACGTATTGTAGCTATTCGTTATAAAATATTACACTGTAAGATAATTTGAGAGTATTTATTTAAGGCATAGATATTACCTGCGGACGAAAAGGTACATCCTGCGGATAAAGGTAAGGTTTTTTGGACTTTTTTTGCATTTTTTCGTCCGCAGGAAATACTTGACACAATTTTGAGGAAGTTCTTGCGGACAATAAACAATGTTAAAAATGGCTGCCACATAACAAAATTATATTTAAGAATATAGTATGTATGAGAAATTTTCTTAGTATGAATAATTCAATGCATTAGAGATGTATTAAGAATTTTAGTATCCATACAAATACTCAAAGGTTTGAGGAGAAGTAGCATTTTACAGTCGATTCTTTTTGCACCCGTAGGTTTTTATTCACATAAGAGATATGATACTCAGCAATAAAATCTTGTAAGACTAAGTGTATCTCGCAAATTTAAAAAAAAACAGATTATTCTCACTTTAAAGATCAACCTAACATGTTAACATAATCACATAAAATCAAACTTTAACCTTACATAGTATCATAGAAAAATAAAATAAAATGTTCAATTTACGAATTAACTTAACCTGACAATAAACAAACAAACGAATTGTAACTGAGTTTAACAATTAGCAAGTTCTTTTAGATCCGTCTTTATTTTTTGGACAAAATAAAATTAGTCCACAGAAAATACTTTTCTAGTTTTAGACATTTTCGGACAACTTTTTAGTCCTCAAAAATACTTGACAAGCAGTCCGCAGGACCTACCTTTCATCCGTAGAAAATATTTATTTCTTTATTTAATAACATTATAAACGATCGAATATAACGCACAAACACAGTGTGCTTCGTGACTACCCCTAATATAAGACTGTGACTTCAACACAGCATCCTAATCCTAACTTGTGGTGGATATATCCAACAGGTATTCAATTATTAAGGAATGCAACTGGTTTTTCCACCAAGCAAAGAAACTGGGAGTGAGCATGCATGACCTTGAATATTTTTCTACTTCTTCACTTACCTGTAGAATACATACAATGATTGTCACGATCCTTTTTTATAGTATTTATTTTCTCTGAGGGTATTACCACCACTTGCTACAGGAACATGAAATACCGAGCAAAAAATGAACACGCACTTGTTGGTATTCAGCATTAACCAGTTGACAAAATATTGTACGCATTTCATATGTGTTCATAAACAAACAGGAAGAAGACGGTTAAATTATTTATTTTGAATAAATATTTTCAAATGGGGGTTGAAACAACTTAATTAAACATTTTACTTCGATCAAAATATTTTTCAGACCCAGACCATCACAGAAATCCCCAATCACTTTATTAAAGATATAAATAAATATACATAATACCCTCAGCTCAGGTGGCCCAAAATAAATCCAATGAAAGCTCCTGATCTAATTATACATAAATGCATCAACTTTCCTAGAAATCCGTCGACGTTTATGTCCTGGAGGAAACTACCTATTTTCCTACTTTCTTCCCCCAGACCCCACGGGGGTTTGACGGATGAAGCTGAAAGTTATTATTGTAAATACTATCTTGATATTTATCCGAAACTTAATGCAAATATCGATAATATACCTAGCTTTTGTGATCTTGTTGGTAAGAGTTATGCAAACATACATCGAAATTTGATTAAATGACAACGACATTTCATCAAATGAAAATGACACATTTCTTATAGCTTTAGAGCTGAATTAACAATCAAATGGCAAAAGTGCAAAACGTGCGGGAGAGATTAATTTACATTTTCTTTCAGCTAGATTCCATTCACAGCAATTACTGTCGCTGAACAAGACTGGATTTGTAACCTAACCTAACCAACCATACCAATCTATATTAATTAAGTATTATCTTATATTAGGTTAGGTTAGGTTACAAATCCATTAGTTTTTCAAAAATATTCGAAAAATTTCGAAGTCAAAAAAAAGTTTCGAAAATTTTTCTGTCCAAAAATTCTTTGAAAACCAAAAATGTTCTAATCGTCGAGATCGGTCCAAAAAACAAAAAAATCTTACTGCCCCCGCCTTGGTCCAATCCAACCTTATTCACACATTCAACAAATATGTGCACTCATCGTGGACGAATGGAATATTATATCATGATGACAGTAACAAGAAAATGGAAACAAGTTACAAAAAATGTCCTTGAACTGACATCAGCAATTGAAATCCATGCAACTCACAATCATAATATAACGCATTGGGTGAGTGGCTGCGGTTTTGACATCATTGGGATGGGATGGGACTGGACTTGAAACATCCTGCACTCTTTCACAATGTATATATTTTTGGCCATTCTGCTGTATGGAATAGTATGTTTGGGCTCATATTTCCAGACAGAATGAGCGAAGCAAAAGTGTATCTTGTGCATTTATACACTCACTAGCTGCGGATAAATGAATGTTTCGATAAATCAAATCAGGTTATTTTATACATTCATATCTTGCAAAAATGTCTTCAAATGCTTGCAACAAAAAAATTATAGAACGCATCTGGAATTTTATTGGAATAAAATTGTGAAATTGTGTGAGTTTTCGTCTGCTCTGGAGACAAAGGTCATCTTATCATGTGTTCTTTTTGCATTTGCTGAGTAACTTGAGTCAAGAGTGTAGTCACGACGTCACGAGTGCGATGTATTTATACAAATGAAATCTTTAGATATTTGCGCATAGGATTTGATTGGATTAGAAATTAAAGAAGATATTTTGATTTTACCTAAAATTTTAATAAATACGCAGTTTATTATAATATTAAATTAATGAGTAGCTATAAATCAAAAAAATAAAAACTTGGTAATTAGGATGTTATTTTTCCACACAATCTCCAAAACTCAATTCAATGATTTTCTCGCTTCATATAATATTTATGTTGTTTTAATGTTTTTATATACCAACCAAACAGAGATAGCCTAAATCTGTCATAACATACAGACATGGAAGAACTTTTTTAATCGTGTAAGCTCCACTAGCAATAAACATCAAGTAAATTTTACTTGCAAATATTCATATTTTTTCATATATTTTTTTGTAAAATCGTATTCCAAGCCAAATGTGAACAACATAGAACTGTTTTCGCTCAAGAACTGAACTCAAGATGGGCGGAGAACTTATAAATAGAAGTTTGGTTACTTTTTTCTTGTTCAGAATTTTTCGACAAAGATTTGCTTGTTACAAGCCATAAAATAATTTTAGTTTATTTGTGTTCACTTTGAACGAGTACATACAAGTAATTTCAGGCCAAAGTATTGTTTCCAGAAGGATTTATCTGTAAGACTCACCTGAGAATACTTGTCACATGTATGATCTCTTCTACCCGGATATAGGAGTACTGAACGCTCGATCGAGGCAGAAATAAAAAACCATATATGCAGAGGGAATATAGGAACATAAATATTTTCGTTGAACTACGTAAAAAAATGTTTCTGTCGCTGAACATAATCCTGAAATTGTATCATACCCAAATCCTCAACTTTTTCAAATTTATTGTAATATAATATTTATGCGACAGAAACTTATCCAAAATAACATTTTAGAATTATACCATACAACCTCACATAGTATCAAAAAGGGTTAAACATTAGTATACCTTAATTCTGTATCAAGCCACGCAAATATTTTGTGTGGTGAAAAACTTCATTCGAAAGAGAGTCGCACATAAGTAAACAGCCAAAAATTAAGTACACTCCAAAAACATGCCAGAAATTGTAATTAATATTCACTCCCGGCCTACCCCTCATCCTTATTTTATTCCACCTACATTAAAAATAGCCTGGAAAATCTACAATTGTACTTACGCTCTCATTCCAGGGATCGTTGTTGACCTCAAAGAAGATAAAAATGGGCGAATTCAGTTGGTTAGAGTGAATAAAACTTTATTTTCATTTTGCTGGCATTTATTTGTCACAGTCTTTGGAAGTTCAGTTGGTATTGTGAGTACTTGTTTCCTTCTTCTAAAATTATTTACCCCTGATAATTACAAGTACATAGGGGTATTCCAAGTAGGTTTGCTTATTCTCGCTGCAACCACTACAGTTGTCCTCTTTTACTTTGCATCAATTTTCATACGATACCATGGACCTGGCTTTATTGACGTTTTTAATCATTTCAGTTGTGGAAAAGCTAAATATCGTAAGTTAATATTGCATTATTGGATAAACAAATAAAAATAGCCTTTAATTATTTTTTAAATTGCCAGATCACTTTGAAACGGAAGAACTACAGACAGCTGGACTCTTCTTGTGTCTTTACCTAGTTGGAACGCTTCTTGGCATTATTTTTCCATTTGCCCTTTGCTATCTTGACCTTGATCCCATACAAGCTATTATGGATTATACAATTCTATCC
>JAHZNA010001771.1:0-84591 GCA_027743935.1 Sinodicranocentrus sp. ZH6
CAAGGATTCAGTGATTGGTCTAGCACTGGTAAAACTGATGATTGGGCTTCACCATCAGATAGTTTTGGCGGCAGGGGTCGAAGCAATGGTCGAGGTGGTGACCGAGGAAGAGGTAGTGACCGAGGACGAGGCGGTGGACGTGGGAGAGGTGGAAGAGGAGGTGGTCGTGGTGGTGGAGGTTAGTGTTTCTCATTTCTTTTTGCAATATGATTGATGCTGGGTGTAATGGGCCTTAAGAGTAGCGAAGTACTCATAGCACATAATAATATAGGGAATATTCATGATTTTTACTACAGGGAATAGGGACCGTGAAGGCGATTGGACCTGTCCTGATTCTAGTTGTGGCGCTAATAATTTTACCTGGCGTTATGAATGTTACAAATGTAAAATAGCGAAACCTGGTGACGCAGTTGGTGGTGGTGGGGGTGAATCTAGAGATTCATCAAGGAATGATTCATGGCGAAAAACGCCGAACGCAAATTATGAACCTGTCGGAGATTGGTCATCCTGGTCAACTAATTCGGCCCCCGCTAAACCTACTTCGTCTTTTAATGATGATCCATGGGGCACTGAAAGCAATGCATCAAAAAATTCTGTATCAAAGGTATCAACAGCATCTCCCAGCCAGAAGAATGATGATGAAAGTAAAGTGAAGAAGGCGAACAAGTCTAAGAAACGTAAACGGCATTCATCAACTTCGTCTTCCTCGTCATCCAGTTCAGCGTCGTCAAGTTCAGATGAATGTCACTCTAAGAAAAATAAAAAGCGAAGAAAACATAAACATAAGAAGCGATCTCGTCATTGTTCACACTATCACCCTCAATATCCTCATGATCATTTCCCAGTCACAGTGTACCCCACCACCCCCACAATGCATAGTACTCCCATAAGAAAACCTATGAATCATCGGTTCGCTGGGAAAATCATTAAAGAGGATGCTTATACGCAGACACCGATAACTTGCGGTGTGAATCAGAAGCTTCAGTATGGAGTTATGGAAGGACTGGAATTAACCTTACCATTAAGTTACAGGTTTGCAGCCGTTAGTCAGAATGAAGGTGGTGGACAAGGCGTGCCAGGAACAATCATCGTCAGTAAAAAGGTTGCCACTGCTCCGAAGAGTGAAGCGAATGCAATTCGTGAAGTGAAGTCATTGGAGGGTGTCAAGGTTCTGGCACCTAAAACCCGTGGAAAGGTGACAGCTGAGTGGCCTATGTATCGTATCACTGTGAATTTTACCGATGAAGTTACAAATGGAACTAAAATCGAAAGTGAAGAACAATGTAAGACTGAGCCGGGAACTCGAGATATTGAGGTACAAGAAGACAAAAAAGCTGTGGTTGAAACATATGCCGTACCTAGCGATACAGAAAAACCTGGACTTGACTCTACAGTTGAACCAGAAAAGGAATGCAAGACAGAGGATTTTAACTTAAAAGCCGACACTGAAACTGAAGAAAAAGTGGAAGATAAAATCGAGCTGAATGATGATCTGGGGATGAATTCGGTTGTGGATGGCAAGAAGGACGCAATGAGCAATGAAGAAGAAGAAATCAAAGCAAAGGACATGAAAGCTGTGGTTGCGAATACATCAGCTTGTCCAGACGAAGACTCCAAAACAGATTCAGATCGATTCAGGGGAAATTCAGTTGATGTTACACATGGTGAAAACAACACACTTGAGGAAGCTGATAAAGGTAATAATGAGTCAAAGATGGAAGAAAAGAAAGTCGTAAATGTTGATGATGAATGGTAGTCCAGGACTGAATATAGTTTTTGAACCGGTGTGGTTATCTCGTTATATATTATTATTATTATTAATTTCAAATCAAATATGAAAATTTAGATATTTAGTTAGATGGCATTAGTATGATGTTTTTGTAATGTAGTGTAGTTCTTTGATTGACTGAAACGATTTTGAAGAATGATGACTTAATAACTATGTTGACGTTCTACTTCAAAGTATTATAATAAAGTTAAAAAGTAACTTGTATTTGTTCATATTTATTCAGTTGACCCAAACTTTTGCGGTACACTAGACGCACATATGAAATAATATAATATCTAGACTCTATCTTCATCTTAATTAGTAGTATCACAGAAAATCTAGCCAGCAATCTTCTAAAGTTGTAGCGAGGTATTGTCTGCATTCAGGTGAAAACTGTAAAATTTAAACGTGCGGTCATTTAATTTCCCATTTGAAATACTTGAATTTGAAACGGTATACCATGCAATACCAACACCATGCATGTACCTTAACACTTTCAATGTGTAGATGTCGAAGGGTTTTGATTTTCGATAGAGAGAAATACGCTGTAATATCTGTGATACATTGAGCATGTGGCCAAAATTTAGCTTGATAATCCTTCTGTTTGATCTTCAAAACCTTTAAGTCTATAAAGGGAAATAGGTGTTGGAATGTTATGTAAAACATTTATGATTTATATATTTATAATTATCGATTAACTCTACTTACTGCTCAAGTTGGCCAATGAGGGTACCATTTGTGCTTCATCAACATTAAAATCCAAGCATCTCTCGCACTTGCGAATCTCATTGCAAATTTTTCTGTCGATTCCCGTGAGTTGGTCGTCCACATTGAACCCATAAATTAAGTACATTTCAAAATATTCAAGATTCTGAAGGTAAAGACATATAGATGATAATATCCTATTTCCATAACCATCCAGTCTGAGTTTAACAAGATTTGGAAAGATTTTGGACACAATCCCAATAAACTTTTCGTCTCTGTATCCACTAAAGCTAATATCTAATTCCCTTAAACTTCGGCACATACTTCCAGTATTATTAGGAAAGAAATAGTGGATAAACCCAAAATCATGATAAATGGCCAATTCCAATTTGAGGGTATTCAACATGGGAAACTGGGTTTGGTATTCGATAGAAGGGGTGAAAAGCGTGTACACATTCTTCCATGGTACGGAAATGATCATATGAAGCTTCAACAGCTTTTCCATACGAGGAAAATGTATCATTCTAGAATCTTGCATCGAAGAGCAATTTACTTGAAGTTCTTGCAGAGTATCCTTTAAACTCGAAAATAAGAGCTCAACGCTTTGTGCACTAACTTCGCCGCTGAGCACAGGCAAATGCAATTTTTTCAATCTACTTAACCCATAATCCGCTAAACTTCTCAAAAGACTTTCACCCACAGAGCCGGGATACAACGAGACAAGATTTTCACGCTGTGGTTTGGTCAAGCAAGTGAAGTATGGATTGGAATGGCCATCACCTGTGGAATTCCAAGTAAACAACTCGTAATGTTTTAAATTAGGCATAGTTCTAAAAAGATCGTCGAGGAAGGGCTGAGTCCACGCTACTTCCATGAGCAACGTGCGGTCAATTTTCAGATGGGTTAAGGAGATCCATTTTAGTGAAAAGTCTTTTTGGGGGAGCGTTTGTGCTCCACTTTGTTGATCAGGGATTTCATTTCGTTCTATCAAAATTTCATTGTCATTGTTGCAATTATTGTTGTCTTTTACTGCTTCGTTATGATTAGAAGTACTAATATTTCTACTACTATCTCCGTTAGCGATGCCATCGGTAGTTTTATTATTAATGCTCCCATTATGTTTCGATTTGCGAGAAGTAATACGAGATCGGAGAAATGAGCTCTGAGTAAGCTTTGTTGGGAGATTCACAAAATGAATGTACTGCACATTTGGCATTCCTTGAAGAAAAAACTGCCGGAAGTCCTTTGCCATGAGACTGCTATCATTTGGATAAAAAATCTCTAATTTCTTCACGTATTGTCCATAAATATGGCTGAAGTCTCGAACCACCGGACGAGAGAAATTTATTCGTGGAAATTGAGCAGTAAAAGAGAAATCTGTGTATGGGGGAAGATTCCTGTTATTCAGTGCATTTTCCTTTTTCGGTTTACAAATCTGTTCCTCTCCTTGCTGTAGGTTCCCCCGACAGATAACATCACAATTTCTATGGGGTTCCCAATCTTCTATTTGAGCTTTCATGAAGGCAGTAAAAATGGCCATTTTTTCTATTGAATTAGGAGAGAAAACTATACGATGCTTTCTCCGCACATAGGCACCAGCTTCAACGTTCCACAATTTACACACTAAGCGACAACGGCATAAGTCCTGCGTACTTAGATACTGCATCACATTCTTAAGCACCTATAAAAAGGAAGGATAACTCATAAAAGTGAAAATTACTATTTCCAAAAGTTGTTATCAACAAGTTTACTACCAAATCAATCATCAACGGATTTTGTCCCCAGTAGGAAGTTGTAAGATTCTCGGTATCGCAAATAGAGTCTTCATTCAAAACATTCGTGAGAATCTTAGAAAATATATTCAAAACTCCATTCTTTACTGTTTTCGCTGATTCCGTTGCTGTTTCGTTGATAGAGTGGCAGTACTATAGCAGAAAATAAAAATATGTTTTCATCAAATTACGTAATATTATATCGTTATGTACAAATTCTAATACGCACTTGTTCCATCATGCGCTCAGGTTCCATCATTTGCATCCTGACGATTATATCCTCTGCCGTTTCTACTGCGTCCTCGAGGGCACTTTCCATCTCCATCCTTAGTTCCGAAGGGTGAAGCGGTAGCATAGTAATATCGAAATCGAATGGCAAAGATAAAGGTTTGTCCGTGTTGTCACCCATATTCAAGAGATATTTAAAAGCACATAAATCCTTCTTAGAATCACAATTTAAGGAGCGCAGGGACAGCTCTTAAGGAAATGAATGTGCGACAGTGGCAAACAGCTCTATTTACAAAGGCTTATGCACTTGAGGTTTGAGGTTGAGAGAGATCATATCATAATCATAACCTTGTCAGAAGCGTGGGATTGGGGCACACTAAGATTTCACATGATTCCGGTTATATAACACGAATTGCACACACATTCAACGCACAATACGAAGGGAAGCTGGTATTTTACAAGAAACACATATAATTTTAAGGTAGCGAGCGATATCTTAATCTTTACACGGAATAAAGGAAAATGTGCAGAAAGCTTCAGTGTCAGGATTCAAGAGGGGATGAGTCGTTTGGCAACTAAACACTTTACTTTACAAGTAAACCTGTGAAATGTCAGAAAATGCATACTTGTGTGCGCTTGTCTGTGTAAAATTGTTGGGTTGGGCGAGGGTAGATCACTTGAACGCAGCGTTGTCCGACAAATAGACATGAATCGGTAAAAAAATGTTTATTGTTCTTGTATCACTTTTTGTTTTCTTGGTCGTACAGTTTAGCAATTATAGTTTTATAAAATAATAATAATCAAAATAACTGCTAAAAATCACAGATACTGGAGATTTATGGGTTACATCCCAATCTCTGGTACATCTGAAAAGTTATTGGCGACATAAAAAGGCTAATGAGTTTTCTTTGTCTTTGTCGTAAGCGTGGCGATGTTGTTATCTTGATTCTCAGTTTCTGTAAGTTTTTATATAGAATATATTTATATATTTTTTTCTGGATTTCAATGCATACTACAATCAGCTATAATCTAGTATTGTAAATTCTTCGTTTTAAAACTAATATGTCATTATAATTTATGTAGTCTTGTTATGGGCAATCGCAATTTTAATGTGATCAACTTCGATGAAGATATACTATAAATAAACTTTCTTTACAGGCTTAGGTTTATGAACTCGTATTACTTGAGAAGCGATTGCTACAGGAGCTTTTTCCAATATCAGTTACCAGTTAGTCATTAACTAACCTTTTCCGGAGCTTTATGATGCAGACAAGGCGTTCCAAGCGGTACAAGGAATTCTGATGATGATGTAAACAAATATAAAGCACTTAAAAAAGTAATAGGAGGGAAAACTACAACGAATAATCTCTATCCTTCCACCACGAATAATTGACTTTAAAAAATGTCAAAAGGACATTAGCAGGAGCCGAGCCAGGCCACCAAAGAACTAAGATAGCAAACGGCTTAGGAAAGAGATTTTATTAGAATTGAAATAAAACCGGCCAACATGCATTAGGTATGAACATCCAGGCTGATCCAGGTCCAGGACCATGTTCTGAGAATTCAACTGATGAAGAATAGGTAGTTGGCTTTGAATGTTTTACAAGAACACGCAATAGTCACAGAGCACCATACCATACGGCTTTTCCCGCACATCTAGGGCTTTTCACTTTTTGGGCACAAAAGCCTGTAAAAAGCACTAAGGAAGGAAAGGAAGTGCCGAATTTTATACTCAAAGGCTCAAGGGAAACTGAAAATGTCTTTAATGCAGATGCTACTTTATACCAGTTACTTTTACATTCTGCTTCTTGGTAGGATACAAGAGTTGAGTGGTTTGGTTAGTCCGCGTTACTCTACACGACAGCATAGCATATCGCTCTAACTAGACTAGTGAGCTTTCTCTCCACGTACTAAATGTTGTGGAAAGGAAATTCTACGAAAGTACTTTTGCTACCTACACACGGTGTGCTTGCATGCCTTCATAAAATAATGCATATAAAAGTCAACAAAAAAACATCTTATTTTTGATAGTCATGTCGTGTGCTGTGTGCATCTATATGGCTTCAATCTTTCACTTCCTTCCTGTCAATCTACATAGTAATGATGACGCTTCCCTTGCTTTTTCAACTTTTCACTGGAAAAGGTGAAATTACAATTGGGCCTTGGGCTGGTAAAAAACTGTTTTGTTGTGTGAGCGAGAATATCATTTACATCTTGACTCCTCTTCGTCGGAGATTAGACATTTACAATTAGTATTACTGGGTTTTCCGTTCTGTTTGTCTTTTAATGTTACTTGTGGAAGTTTTTAGTTATTCTGTTAGCTTCTTTGATGACAAAAGAAGTTTACGAAATGTTAAACTAAGCTTGGCGAAGGGAATGCTTTCGCCGAATGTTGTATTAGTCGTCTTAGTACTTAGTACTCAACTCAGTTTTGTAAGTCAAGTCAAGTAGTAAACATTACTTTGCGCTGGTAGTATATTTACAATTCCCTGTCACCTGTGTATTTTGTTAGTTCCTTAATAATATGGATTTTGTAACTTTTTAAAGAGTATATGCTTCTCAATTCGACTTTTCACTATTGTGAAATCATTTTCAAAATTGTTTCTCTAACTAAATGATAACTATGCTACAGCATCATATCATAGCATAGCATATTTCTCAGTCAGAAATTGATCTAGGAGCTACAGGGCTAAAATAAAGAGCAATAAATTTCAGTTCCGTGGTTGTATTTGTATTATAATATTTGATTTTTCAAAAATCATCACACCTGGCTTAGAAGTTGTGTAATATGGAAAACTGATAGACAGTTGGCTGACAGTACAGAGTACAGCAGATTCATTAACGAAAAACATGTTGATGCATAAATAAATAAATTTTCATGCGATAAGGCACGATTTTTAGCTACGAGGGTTCAGCAAAGATCTAGAGCTAAAATTTGGGGCGATTATTCGTAACAGGCCGCCGCAAAATATAGTCACATTCCAAAGAGAAGAGAAAGCTAAGTTCACTCACTACCTTGCATGGTGTGCATGCTTATTACTGTTATTACGTAAGTCATGCAGCTTACCTGCTAGCTTTGAATCTGACTTGACTTTAACAAGCAGATTGTGGAAAAAATCACAGCACTTTCAGAACATCCTATGCTTCTTACATATTTATGAAGATGACACGGTACTTCTACGTTCAGCTTCAGGATAGGTCTTGACTCCTGTTCAGTTCACTATACTACTTCTACTTCCACGACTTTTGATAGAATACAGGCAAGCTTGATGACAAGCTTTCCTTATCTTTAACCTCCCTTACGTTCTCGTGCCATCATTAGCAGGTTATCTAATCTTCATGATGTACATTTACCGTGACCATGAATATCTATCGAAATGTTAATCTTAAAGGAGATCAAACTCCACAAAAACTCACTAGTGAAAGTGTCTTAAGCTGAGATTTTTGTTTACACAGGAGAAAATCTAAAATGGGTGTACTTTGATGATTTTATTTATATTATATATATCTGCACAATCCCATTTCCTCCCCTAAGCTACTACAGTATTGTTTTTCAGTTAAACTACATTTGTTCTGCCATCGGACTGCGAGGTTATTCTCTTATAAAAATTCTGGTTCATCAAAGTCTAAAAGTCTATCCCTTTCTACATTCCACGCGAATTTTTCCCTAGTGATACCCGCACGACTTTTGCGGACTTGGAAAAAAGAAACTTCCTTCGCTTACTCACATTTTGAAGATTGCGGGTATCTAAATCAATATTCTGCATTGCGTATATTATAAGCACGGCTACAGAGCAACCGAATCGTAGAATTGGGGACTCGCGTATGAAACGACAGGCACAACTTGATGTACAACAATTCCATTGCAAAAACTAAGTTTCCGTTCTCAAGAGAGAAAAGAAAGAAATGGAGCACAAGAGTACTTTCGCGATATAGAGCTGCAGATGGAACAAGCTAGAACAGGAGAAGGACAAACGGTATTTCGCATATCCGCTTCAGCTCACATGTAGTGCCCATTTACATTCTATTCTGTGCATTTGTTAGGGCATCGCTATCAGCAGCAGTTACACCGTTCTGAGGAACTAGTGCTTTGTGCAGCAATGGCTATCCCAGTAGTCCTTTGCTTTCCCCTGTAATTTGTTTCAGAGTAAAGCAAGCAGTCAAAGCCAGAAGGCGTAATATCCTATGCTCACATATAATAGTCGTCAAAATAATGTAGTAGATGAAATTATGCTTTCCCGGAAGTTGCTTCCAGTCTAGTTACTCATATAACAATGAAAAGATCTCAGAAACAACTCAGAGCTTTCTGTGTTCTATGAAAAGCTTTAATGCATTTTCATTGCTTTATTTGACAGAGTGAGTGTGACCTTCATCGCCAGTTATCCCAATGGAATTCCTTATCTATAAATGTTGCATAGTGTGCTGACTTATGTGCGCTACGAATTCCGTATGTAATGTGTGATTATATTTTAATTTACAGTTTGCATTAATATCGGCACGACAGTCATTCATGCTTTGCAAAAAGTCGTCGAATATTATGGTCAGTAGTTTGAAGAGGCAGCTCTGGAAGACTTCTAAAAATACAACCCTTCGGGTAAATAATGACAAGCTTTGTCATATGAGCTGACGCTATGTATTACAAACTCAAATTCTGCTATAACTCACAAATATTCTCATGGAATGAGAATGGAGGTTAGAGGCTCGGATTCAAAACGGCACGATACGATGAGCAGCTTCAGCTAACGTTAAGATAAATAACGATGTATGTACAAGTATTCCGTTTATTCTACTTTCTACATTCTACTGCTTTTGTTGCATTCCTCGATACTGTGTTCCTGTGTTGTGACTTGTGACTTGTGAGTAAAAATGGAAACCGATATATTATCAAACACAGATCTTCAAGCTTAATGGATGACACATGCCAAGGTACCTACCTACCTATACATACATACTGCGTAATATTAAAAGGAACACTAACACAGTGAAAATGTTGGATGGAAAGGTACATGAAAGCATAAGATCTTCTGTCCGAAAGCCATATTAGATTCAATCTGAAATGGTATTCCAGAGAGTAATCCGGACGGCATATCCCAAGCACAAACCCCATTCAGTCATACAAGTCACAATCCTAATATTCCTTAAAAAATTCTGCCTTCTAGATAGCAGTCTGCGATTCTCAAATAGACGACGATGACGATAACTGTTAAGGTCCAACCAATCATCAGTAGCCTAGCACATTATTATGAAAGGCTTTTGATTGGAAATAGTCAAAATATAATCTTTATGCTGCTTATATAGACAGGGTAAAAAATCCTATCGTGTTTAGTACTCTAAGGAAATGATAAGCAACGACACTTTTGGGAATTGGGAATACTGAACATTTACGAATGTATGAAATTATTTTTTATTTGCTTTGCTGGTGGACAAGCCCATTGCAAGCCCAGATCAGAAGAGACCGAAGAATATACATAGCAACACCACCAACGAATACGAATACCACCACATAGGAAAGAAAAATCGTTCAAGTTTACGACGAAGGATATATGTATTCCCAACTTAAGTCCCCACTCTGGCACACCATTGCACTGACAATCTAAGAAATACTCTATCTAAAATCTTCATTCACAAGTGTAAGTTTCTTCTCAAGGGAATCACTGCGAATTGCATGAAATGAATAAAGCTTTACTAAGCAAATACTGGAATGTAACTTTGCAACTTTTTTTTCTTCAATTTTCTCTTTAGCCATCATTTGCCTTTTGCATAATTTTTTACAAATTGATTTAAAATTCGTAATTTCTGTATACTGTCTAAGATTTCTCGTGCCATGCTATAACAGAATTTTAAAATGCAATATGATGCCAAAACAGAATAAGCAAAACATGATGTCAAAATAGCTGAAGGTTACACTTTGAAACTCTAGTAATCTGTCAATCCGTCCGTATTCGTATATTGGAATTAAAATTCGTACTATAAATGAGTGGTTTTGCTTGAGCTTGAAAATACAGTTTAAACCTAAAAAACAGAAATCATCCTACTGGAAATACGTTGTAAATATATTTTTTAATCAGCTTTAAGCAAAAAGTAATATTAGCCACGAGAATATACTAAAATGAATGCTCTTGAAAATGACCAGGGATACTGGTGGGAAGCTTGACCGTGTTAATAAATTTGGAACCTCAAAAATGCCAGGAATCGTTTTACTAATTCTGTAAGCTATTAAATGAATATCGAATTTGAAGAAATCTAATAGTCCGATATAGTTCTTAAGTGTTCAAACTTTTACTTGACCTATTGGTTATTTTACTAACTAATGCACTGTGTAATTCTTTTATGCTCCCGTGCACGTGCCGTGTAAACTAATAAGTTAAAGAGACATGCAAATGTTAAACTTATTAAACTTAGCGTTGGACAGACAGGAATGCAATGCGATAATAGAGAGAAAATCATCAAACATAGAGGAAAATCGGTTTTTTACTAGATATATTAATACATACAATCACCAGATAATCTTGTAAACTTTCTTAAACAAGGTCGTCTATGCAAATCTACGATATAAAATACTTACAACGTTACAACAAACCAAAGTAATATAAAATAACTCTAAAATAAAACAGTGATTTTTTACTCCAAACATTCAAACAATAACTATATAGTTAACTAACACTAATACGTATCGCGCATTAAGTCGTGTATCCAGTGTATTGCTAAATTGAAAATATTATGTGTGTAGGTAGATAAAATTTAGTGTATTCCCCATTTTTCCTCAAAGCCGGAAGTAATTTTAGCACATGCTAGGGCACCACTCAGCGGGTAACTGCTCACAGCTACATTATCTTCTATGTAATCCACCTCTACCTACAAGAATACAAAAGAGCAAGCAAAAAATCTTTATTACGAAAACAAGTTGAAGTAATTACAATTAAAAGGGATAATCCAACCTTTCCGTGTGCCATTGCTCCAACGACAATCGCAACTGGACGATCATCCGTAGCTAAGTCTTGTGGCTTGACCAACTTTTCCGAGCTAAAACTAGTCCCATATTTAACACAGCCCACGGGAAGGTGGTCAGTGACTGGATTTCTGACAACCTTGAGTAGCTTCATAGGACCATCAGACGCCCGAATAGAGAACTTGTGAAGAAGTTGAACTATTTAAAAAATTAAACCATAGATCTTTCATCTTTCATTGTGGAAACTGTTCCAAAAATGCATTCACTTATTAATATTATTCAAATCACACCAAGTAAATTATTTGAAGAAAAAATTGTTTCCAATGATTGGAGGTACTTTTAATTATCGAAGTAGATGGCAAGTTTGTGTGTATTTACTTTAGCAGTTTCCAGTTGGGCGTTCTCCAGAATTACTATTAGTCGCTTTTCTTCTTTCCTCACGTGTCCAACAGAAAGATGTGATGGAGGTAAATCAATCTCTTGGGATTCTTCCTCCTCCTCGCCCTGATCCTTCAACTTTCGCTTTCGACCCATTGTTGGGAATATGAAAAAATTCTCGTAAACCGTTTCACGTTTTCAGATAAAATAAATTGTCGGTAATATCCAAGTCTATCACTAATCAATCGTTTTTAAAAGAATAACACTACACTGCACGCAAGGCAAGACGTTGTTTTTAGAAAGCATGCATCTAAAAATGAAGCAAATAGCAACACGTACTTAAATTGGTTAAGTAAACGTAAACATTACTTATCCCTGTCTCAAAGCATTTGCTTGATAATATTGCATTGGAGCACATGTGAAACCTTCAAATGTCATCTAGTTGGCGGTGATATGGTATTTATGTGAACTGGTCATGCTCAGACGGAGTAGTGTGTACATCATAGAGGAGTCGACTCCAGAGGATGGCTGGCCTGGTGCCTAGATGGTCTATGTCTACTACCAAGCCAAACCAGAGCATTAACATTTAGTTGTTGATTAAATCGTTGTATATTCAAGTACTAAACTTACACAAAGTATGCGCAAAAATTATTTTGAACACCGTGAGAATAGAAATTGAAACAAAATTGAAATAGAACGGACCAAAAGTTGAGTGTCTCTGCCCGGGTTCGAACCGGGGTCCTTCAGTGTGTGAGACTGACGTCATAGCCACTAGACCACAAAGACGAGTTGTTAAGACAGATTGCATTTAGCTGTACATCCCAAAGTCACACACAACACACTTCATGCACCCACACTTCCTATTCCTGAACTGAAGTAAAACTTCGTCGTGTGTGGGTGGAGTAAAACTTGGCTGACATAAACAGGTACTAAATACACAAGTTACATAATTCCAAACTGCAACTGGATTACTGGATGCATCCATTTCCATTGTTCAAACGGTTCCATCTGCATTTTCGACTTTCAAGACATGCTCGCATAAATGCCAGGTTAAAAAATATTGAATTTCACGTCACGTTAGTAGGTTAGGTCGGTGCATGAGCTCATTACAGTGAATTCAGAAGGGTTCCGATTTCGACAGCATGAGTTCGACACACCCGTGATCCTCGTACGTCTATGCCATACGTGAAAAATGTTGCTCCTCGTACACCATTTCAGCAGACTATTCCAGGGTATGAAGACAAAATTTCTCGTCTCAGAGCTCCGCCTCAATGTAACTCCAGTGATCGCTTAGCCTTCCATGCTACTCCACATTATACTACTCCGGCTGGGTTCACTCCTTACTCTAATTTGAAAGAAGAATTAGTTTGACTCTTTAGATAGAGTATACATGCGTTTAAAACTCTCTCTGTTCATATACCAGTGATTTTTTTATGAAAACCGATTATTAGTCAATAAACATTAGATGTAGTTTTTAGTATTTAGTGTTTATATGCTAACAAAAATTTCACAACCACGTATGTAAAGTAAAGTGCTCAAGAAAAGAAAACTTGGCTTTGCCATTGCCAGTTATAAGTACTTAACAACGATATCTAATCTAATGGGCAGAGTCATCATAATGCAAAATGAATGCACCTAAATTATTTTTCGACCTTATATTGTGGAAGGACTCTTAAGGCATTTCTAGTTCGACCAAAAGTTTTGATTTGAGATAATACAGATATGCCACCCGGCAACTAGTACATAAAACAGGTTTTTCAAGCCCGATTGTAAAAATGCAATTTTTATCTGTAAACCTTTCAGGTTGGTTTAGTAGTTTGGTCATCATTAACTACATTTTGTCCAACACAAATAGAATATAATTATATAGATGTTTCGGATGTTGCAATATAATATACATTTAAATATATAACTTTATTTATCCATTTGTCGTAATAAATAAGAAAGCATGTAACTAAATGTTTCAGGCAAACAATTTTAGGAGAATACAATACCGGCGTACGTCTTAACATTACCGAATTAAACAGTAGAACCTAAGCAGTTCTTATACAACAGTAATTCATTCTAGAAGATGGAAATTTCCGCATCGGCGTTAAAGATACATAATATGCTGCATCAAAGTTATTTAGAAACGCACAAAAGAATTATAATAGTAGATACTAACTAAGCACCAGTTCATTAATTGTCAGTAGGGACTTGTACTGCAGAGTCTGCAACATTCAAATTCATACTGTTACTACCTTCGCCTTTCCCCGTGTCGGCTGGAGTGCTAGAGCTTGCCTCTAACAAGTTATATTTCTTGTACTTAGCAAAATCTTCAACAACACCGAGACATAAAATATGTTTCAGCACTTCTACAACAATTGTGTACTTTGCATTGTTTAGATCGACGAAATTTAATGGGTTGATCTGTGATACTAATTCGGCCAGTGACTTAATGAGATCATCCTTCTTAATCTTAGAGTTTAACCTTACATTTACAACGATTTTGAATGAATTGTAGCCAGTCTTTAAATAGTTTTCAATGACGTCTTTTCCTTTGACCGTAAGCTCCTCCAAATCATTGGCCTAGGACATTTTTCAATATTAAAAACCAATTAATATTCAATCATATGTATTGTGTTTTGTATTGATGTATCCAATTAAAAAGAAACATTCATAAGTTGGAAAATTCATGTGGTCTTGGTCTATCTTACACTTACATTGCATGTTAGCTCAATGGGTAACAATCGCAACAAATGCCTTGATTTTGAAGTTTTCTTGGTTGAAATGTCCTCAAAAATTCGATGAGCAAGGTTTGTAGGATCTTGAATCTTAAAAAATTCCAAAAGATTTATCCGTAAATACATTTTTTTCACGAACAACAACAAACAGATGCACATGTTTTATGAACTAACCGTCGTGCTGATAAAAACTACGTTAGTGATACCAGTCTCTACTCTTTGGAATTTTTTCACTGTAGTATCACTTTTCAGATCGGTCAGCTCTTTGGCCAGCATCTTATCAATATCCTCTTCTTCTTCATCCTTTTCGTCGCCCTCCTTGGGTTCCGCGGCAGTACTTGCTTCTGTGTCTTGCTGGCATGATTCCTGCTATATAATAAAATGAAAATTTCATTGGAAAGCCATCAATAAAAGACCCCACCGTTCAAATCATTCTCAACGATATACTAATTGGCAATTGACTATAAACTTTAGGCTTTTTCCCCGGTTACCTTGCCCTGTTCAATAGATGCCTGCTCTGACGATTCCTGTTTCTGCTCCAGTACAGTATCATCGCAGTATTCATTTAAAATATTATAAGCCTCTCGAGTACATTCCATCTCTTTGAAATTCGTAGTGCAGAGAAATCCCTTCATTCCCTGTTTCACAAATTCACGACGTCGGCCTGGTCCTCTGAAGTTACCACCCCTCTCGGATCTAGATCCATAAGCTGGTACATAGTCACCATATTTTTGTCCGTGCTCATCCACTTTTGCCTCAGACGTGTTTCCTCCCTTTCCACTTCGAAATTTCTTCAGGTAACTCATTCTGCCCTTGCTTTTATTTCTGGACTTCCCTTTGTGCTGATTGAATGAATTCCTTCCTTCAATTTTACCCATTTATAAAGATGTTCTATTAATACAGAGGAATACATAGGAAATTTTTTAAACTATGTACTTAATAATACCTTACTAATTATGCTTCGAAATTAATCGCAGAACGACGAACTATATGCGGTGGACGAGTTCACAAATTTGGAGATAATAAATTGTCTACATAATTTATTATCCCGACAAATTAGTTTCAATATTAAGTCATACGTCAACTGATTTAATACAGAGAACGACAAACGAAGAGTTAGCAGGTCGATCGACCGTAAATACTACAACTGCGTACTGGCTGACTGACTAGACTTCCAAAACAAGACGGAAGATTGGATGAGTTTGAGTAATACGCGTCGGCTCGTCTTTAATATGCACATCATATGACATGTCATCATCCTCCACCAGCACAAATTCGTATAACTTACCAAACACGAGGATTATGCAAATGTAAACGCTGTAAACAAAATCCACTTTCGTAAGTAATTGAATGGCAAACAGCGGAAATAAAGTCTAGCAAATTTTATGAGAACAAGTAGCAGTGCGACGTTTGCTTCAATCGTTTGTCGATGGAGTATGTGACTTTTTGACGGCTAAAGGGAATAATAATACCCTCAATACCCTCATTTGTTTAATCAAATTTAATACAATTTAGATGAGCTTTATTTTGCTAACTTGCAACTCCAGCTCGGTTTCATCTTCATAAACTTCAAAACACACATTGTACCAATTCTACTACGCAATTTGCTTCCCGCATTGGTCCGATTTCCAATGGTTGAGTTGTGTAGATTCACACGAAGTCATTTGAGAAACAAAGACCATGTTGTGGTGCAATGGTACTTTAATGGAATGGTATATTTATGCCTATGCATGCACACTGCACACTGCAGTACTGCACAGTAATGATTTGATATGAATATGAATATGATATCTTCAAAAGTGGTTAGAGAAAAATGTAAATCCACTGCAACCTTTGACATCACAAACTTAAGGATGAATTTAACAGAGTATTGAAACACTGCATAATACAGATACACTATCGAGTCAAATTTGAATACTTATTATTGAGTAATTACACATTTTTGTTTTGCATTTAATGAATGATTGAAATTGAAGATGAAACTACCGTATAAATTTTGATGTATAGTAAAGTAACTAACATTCGAGTATCTTTGCCAAAACAAAAATCCAATTTAAATGTACGTACATGCAAAACTGCTAAATAAGAGTTTCACATTTGGTGGTGATTCCAAATAATGCTAAACAAATGTGTAAAGCATATAGCATGTATACCTAACTATAAAATCATCCCGTTATGATTAGTTAAGATTATTTTTATGTTTTTATTAGATATTTTAAGCGTACTACTAAATATACGTTATTTATGTAAGTGCAATTTGCCTTCATTTCATATACTCTTACTTTAAATATTTTACAGGTTTACTTGTCTTTTTATTTTTAATATATTAATGACTATTAAATTAATACCACCGTTTCAATATTTTAAAGGTAAAGCTAATGTTTCTTGATGATTCGATAAAATATGATGATTGATGTGTCAGCATTCAGCTATAACGAAACTGATAGCCCCGTCAGTTCTGTTGTCTATAGGTAAAAATCTTACGTAAATATTGCATTACAAAACCAAGTTCTACAAAATATCTACATGTAAATAACATATTAATTTTGGAGTATCATTATATTTATACATAGCAATTTAAAAACTTTTTGACCTCATTCATACAAAAGGTGTTTATTCTATTACATCAATAATTTGAGATGGGACGCTCCCCCTTCTAAAGTCTAATGTAACTGTGTTAATACTCAATTTTTTGGGATTAAAGCTGTCATGCACATTATTACTAGTCATTGTAAAGTTATCGGATTTGTGAACGACAGTTTCAAACGCGGAACATTCATCAGCCAAGTCTTTCAGCTCGGAGGCGACTTCTTTCAAAAAATAGTCAACAGCTTCAGGAGGAAGACAGGCTTCATCAGCGACAGCGCAGAAGCGCATGTGGTCCGCATATCTCATTGTGACAATACCGAGTCCTGTCAAGAAGACAAAAAAGCATCACGATATTATTCAATTAGGAACACTGCCTGAGGACAGGCGTTGAGTAAGAATTCAACAATCGCAGCACAATAATATGTCTGAAATGGAAGCTAAAAATAGATCTTAACATTACGCAATTTGTGACAACAAGTAGCTCTAGGAAAATTAGGCAATCGAAAGTTGTTTGCGTTGGTCATACCTGTGTTTGTGAGGAGAGGCGGCCATCCAGCCGTACTTATTACTGGATTTCCCCAAAATTCGACGACTTCAGAACTCATTGGTACGTTGCTGAATACAACGGGAAGACCCCCGTTTTTCATCATAGCTTGGATTAAAATTGCTGGAAATCTTCCAAAGTATTTGAACATGAAATAATTCAAATAAACCATTGGATCCCTACCAATCTTTGTCATCTCCTGGCTTGTAATTTGAAGTCTTTGTAAATTTGAAGGCTTGCTTGGATCCTCATTACTTCCAGTTAGAACTGGAAAATGCACTACGGTAAACTGATTCCTCAGATCGTGGTTGGGGTATGGCAGTAACGCACTCACCAAACCTACCACAACTTCCTCTGGATTTTTAAAAGTGGAATGAGGAAATTTTTCATTTAACTTTCTTAGTGCTCCACCGAGTGCAGCAGCTAGCATTGCAGGTACACTTGCTTTGCAGGTTGCCTTAATTTGTCTTAGGACTTCTACGTTTATCGATTCTGACCAGCCAAAATGCCTTTTACCTGTGTACTCCGGGGTTACAAAGCGACTTCTTAATCTTCCAGCGTTTATAATACTTTTTAACATTGTAAATGCACCCAGTATCACACAAGAGAGATCATACAAGAACCTTTGACACTTGGAAACTTTTCCAGACTCCATCAAAGGGTTCACAGGAAAAGGGAATGATGCACCTTGGTCCTCTGTCATACAAGCTGTCCAAAGCAAAAGATTTGATGCTCCATCCATGAAGCCATGATGGTAACGGAGAATACGAATGGAACAAGGTGGAGTAGTACGTGAAGAATCCATTTGAAATTTAGGAATCACAACTTCTTCCCATTGTGGCTTTGAGTCTTCAATATCCTTGAAGAGGTTAGGGAGTATTTCTTTCATTAGCTGTGATTCCCCAACAATTTCATCATTTGCATCCGTTCCTGCATAAATTTTCACATGGTTTTTTATATCGAATTGGTCATCATGTTTCTGACAATGGTAGCCGCAACGCTTCACCAAAATCTTTCTCAACTTCTCATACGGCTTTCGACCGTGTTTTGTCGTGTGGTTGATTACTCGACTCATGTACAATTTCCGATGTTGCTCTATATCAATTGGATTAGCACAAAATAAAAGTGCCAGACAAATTCGGCCATTATTCGGTTTCGTGTATGCCCATATATTATCAGCTCCTTCTGGTGCCAGTGAGATCTTCGAGCCATACTTGATTTGCAACACTACAGAAACTATCAACCGAATCACTTCATTAATAACTGCAAAGAGCAATCCTATAGGAAGAATTATAATTGATAGCAAAATTGAAATAAATATTTCCACAGACAGGACGCACGCTGATTTGATGACACGAAAAATTTTATAAGCCATATTTTCACACAGAGAGGTGTGTTTTTCTCGTGTTTAGGCCCTGAAACAGAAGGTGAGTTCTTCACGTAAACTTTTGTAATTCACTGGTAATTAGAACTTGCTCAATGAAAGTTTCCATTTTTTTGTTGAAATTTTTAAGCCTAAACGACAGATAAGAGTTAACGAGACACGAGGTGGTCTGCAACATCTAAATCACAAAAGCACAAAACACGAGTCATGATGATGTAGATTTCATGTTGATACTCTGTAGTAATACGTCAATTTCATGCTAGACTTTTGCAAGTGACGTTGAATTTTCTGTCACACAGGAACACTAGCTGACACAAGAGGCAACTTCACCATATCACTTTATACACAGGTACTTCTCTCTGTCAACTTAATATCTTGAATCTCATGAACCTAAGTTGACAATATGCTTTTCGTAGGAACTCTAAAATACAACTTCGCATCTATCTGCAAACTTCATCATTTTACATGGACTATCTAAATCATTACCCATGCATATTTGCAAAAATATGGAGTAAAAAGTACCTATCTGCCTGAAACTGGCTGCTGCCCAGCTTGCGTGCATGCTTATCAAATCATCACTTCATCTAAATAAAGACATACACATTTGCAATTTGCAACAGCATCATGTAATTTGGGTACAGCTAAAAGTATGTGTGCAATATGAGTGATAGCGATATTAGAGCTCCTGCATGTACTACGGTCTACGGTTGCTTGCTCACTTTTTATTGAAAGTGCTATTACTACAATATATATTTATGTACGTTATGTTGTACAAGGTTCAAAATAGTAAATAGTAATATTTGATTATGATTCGACTGCACTAATGTGCACATAGAAGTATATACTTTTAGTTTTTATATGCAACAGTCGGCAGAACACAAACTAGATTGAAGATAATAAAAAATCGTTTCTAATGTTAAGTTGGTTTTTTCCTTTTTACTGATGAACAGTTGGTCACGAAAGTTGGACTGACTGTTTAATAAAGTGAATATTACCTACTATGCTAACCTCTGCTGATGTACTAGTGTGGTATCAGAATCATTCAGTGTGTAACATAATAACGTCTTAATTTCTATTGTTTTTAAAAAAACCAATTGATCTAACGTGCGCGAGATGTTTATCGCGTTGAGATATGTGGGTTAGAATTTTCATTCAGTTTAAATAATCACTTTCTGGGTTTGGGGTTTTGAATTTTATTCCGATGCTTTTCTCTGTCCAATGCTTGTCAAGCCTCTGATTTTTTTAATATTTTTTTTTGACAGATGAACAAAATGCAGAAAGTTTTTGCTTGCGAAAAATGGTTTAAAGTTGTCATTCTTCTTTTTAGTAGTGCGAGCTAGTTAAATTTGAAGGGAGAGCGTAATGGACGACACAAATTAGCAGAAATGTAGAATGACAAATATCACTTTCTAATCTTGGAGTAGTATGCAGTATTTTGGAGTAAAAAGTTGGGATAATTAAAATGCTTATTGCATATAAACTTTCACTGTCGTATGAGACTATTAAAATTAACTTGCACTACTATAATTAGTAGTGTTAGGGTGGTGGTATTTGGAATTAAATGTTCTAAAGTCGAATAGCGAAACTTGGTATCTGGAGAATTAGTAGTAAAAAGATTCTAAACCAATCACCCCTAGAGTAAAAAAGGATTTTACCCTGCATTTCATGGAATCAGTAGGTTTGCAGTTGGCAAGAGCAAGAGGAAAGAAAACGCTTTACTTTACGCAGTTATACGTTACAATTATGTTTATTGTAAATAACTTTTAATTCCTTGGATTTGGAATATGATAGAAGGAAATCCTGAGTAGAAATAGAGCATTTATTACCTAATAAAACCTTCTGCATGCGTACGGCGTACATACTTAATACAGCATTTGCGAAAATGTTTGCAAAAATGCTCATGATCATGATCATGATGATTGCAAAGTTAAGGTGCAAATCGAAGCACTATACTAATGACCACATAAATTTTCAAAGGGTAGTTACAACTTCATGTTATGCTTTCCTATTGCACTTATTTAGAATAAACACCTTACATGAATACTTTTGCTTAAAAACGCTGCAATAACTCCTTTATCCTTGTCACTCTCATACAACTCACAATAAAGCTTAATATAGCCGTGGTATGAACGTATTGTTATGCATTGCATTGAATCTAATCTTTGCTCATGTCAACTTCAGGTAGCTTGCTTCCGAAATAACAAATATAACCAAAACTAAACATCATCCTAGGTAATTCAGCTTGTGGCTTTATTGAAATGGAAAATTTCTATACATTAACAGCCCATTATATTATAATCCCAACAACGGAGATTTCGCTGACTCATGTAGTGATATCATGGATTTGCATGATGATTGGCTAGATAAAATTGAAAAGGAATATATTATTGAAAAACTCAATTCACGTACGCTTGCGTTCTAAGGATATTTAGCTCATATGGTATATATGCTGTATTTTCTAACGAACTTAACTTTGTCCAGCTGAAAGCCGCCAAGGGCATGAATGTCCTTGACAGTATCAATGACTTTACTTTTAAAAGCAATGGCTTTTGAGATTGATTGTCAGTATTAACAATTATTTTGCTAACAAAGAGAATAAGAACCTATAGTGCACAAATACCGAGGCGAATGGTTCTTCTCAGTTTCTCACTCTACAGCTACACCCACAAACTTCCATTCGAGTTTTTAAATAAAGGTATATTCTAAAAATATCGTGAATTTGGCGTTGGCAGTCCTTCACAATAGGTATAAAATATGTTCAAAAACATGATACTATGCTTTTACTTGATCTTCTGTCAAAAGGTCTGCGCTTCGTAAAACAAAGCTAACTTAACTTAAACCCTGCTCTGCACTGCTCATGCAACGGTAAAATTTAAACTGACTCCTTAGCTCAGTTCAACTTACTTGCATAATCTTAAAGATTAAATAAATAAAATTATGGTTCATTCATGATGGCATAACATGTATACAGTCTACATACCGTTGACTGGCAGGGAATTTGGCACGTGCTTTTTGATGAGTTTTAATTCTTTCAAATATTACTTACCTTTAAAAACAACGAGCGTAATGAACTGGAGAAATGGTTTTCTGTTATCAAGTTCCATTTTGCAATGTATATACGTAACATTTAATTTACATGAGAAAAGTTATTTGCCATATTTTTTAGGCGAAATCACTGAGATTGCAACTTGCAATGACTTTTGCCTTTCATGTTGATCCAATCGGAACCAAATTAGTGTCCTCGAGTAAACAATTTTTCCACTCACAGGATCTAATTATTTCCGCTGTTGTGCTTTGGACAAGGGCGATTTCTTGGTATAAGTTCTATATTTATTAGCTCGATCCATCAAGTTAATATTGTTGTATTTGGCAATCCGACAAGAATGACAGCTCAGCTCATTTACTTCGTAAATGTTGTTTAGTAGGTTTGGGAAATTGGAAGATAACAAATGAATAAGCGTTGAACCAAACTTAGGAACGCCAGCTAAATTGATTACTTGATTTTGAACCTCGAATTCCCTTCATCACATTTCCAAGAAAGCTGTAGTATGTGTGTAACAAGTATAATAGTGACTAATCATGCTCTTTTTTTATTCCATCTTGTTCGATTCATGTTGTGTGTCGGTTCGTATATTTGTAACTTATTGGTAAAGTATCTACCACTCTTTTGTGTTAATGAAAAAGATTGATTAACATTATTATTAAACAATGCTCGCTCATATACTTAATTGTTGTGTGTGTGTGTGTTCTAATTGTGTGACCATATAGCACTGACATATCACATAATCACATATCACACATGAGTACTACGATTAAATGCAAAACTGAAAAGAGGGAATTCAATGGCAAACTAGGTAAAAGCTTAAATTATAGTTAATGGGTATTTAAGAATTTAGGAATTTCATTTTTAATGCCAAAATTATTTAATTATACCTGAGAAATTTAATGTACTTTACATACCTTTGTAAATGGTCACTTATAATAGATGATACAGAAACTGAACCAATTGTATAAAATATTTGTTCATTCCAAATAACCTTGCACAACTAACTGCTTCAGTCAGTTCTCAGGTGTCCATACGAAGAAAACTAAATAATTTTAAAATATCTCAACTGATCTAAATAGCGTGCGTATCTACGAGCAGAAACAGAAAAATTCATATTTTTTCCCTTAATTTAATCAAATTTTTATCACCAAATTCGTGCGAATCCCGTGAAAGCTGATTTTGATATCTATCTACTCGTCCTGATTTACATCATTGTAAATAGGTAGGTACATAGTACACATGCTTGTATGCACATTATTTCTTTTACAGGTACCCATATGCCGCTATACAATTTAGTACTTGTTTATTGGCAATTAGGATTAATGAATTATTTGGCAACCGGTTGTTTTCAGCTACACTGCACATTTATTAAAATATACACGTATCCTTAATACTTTAAACCCAAATTTCCCTAAAACCTTTGCATAAGCATGCCTTAAACTTAAACCATACCGATATCTTACAATTATGTATATTTTTTGCTCGTCAGTTAGTTTAACTAGGATAAATAAACTGAAAATGGTATATCAAAGAAAGTACACGTGGCTTTTGTTCAATTTTAGTTGTTCATTTTAATGCAATGCACTGTTAATTTTAAGTTTATTTAATTTAGTATTGAATAACCAATATGATATGCGCATAAAATTAAGAACTCAACAATAGTTGAGGGTTGTGCAAATTGTAGATAGATATGCAATAATAAAACTCGGCACTTGAGCCTTGAGCGTTTTGATTCCATTGAGCACAGTCATAATTTTATGCGTTGTAAGGTTGTAACAAGTGCTGACAATACAGCATGTTTTCTGGATTACAGTAGAAATTTACTTCTAAGATAACATTACTGCCATTAATTTAATTTTAATCAATTCATTTTGAGTGCTAGCTTGAAAAAGTTTGTTAAAAAATATAATACTTGGTTTCATTCTTATTTTCTCTCGATCCTTATGCAAAGTCAATTATAATTAAGTTTCTAACTCACCAAGGAAAGGAGTATATGCAGTGTGCATAATTCCATCGCTTTCCCGTGAATGAACATCGAGTAAGCATGCATGGAACCGGAACTAATGCAACATTTCAATGAAAAACACAACGTAATGATTGCCTTTCTTTCGCGTTTCAGTTGCTGTATTTATTAGTGGAATTTATAATGATAGGGGAATAATATTGTGTTATATTAAGTGGCTCTGGCTCCCGATCTAAAATTATTTTTGTGCATGATTAGTAATTCGTTTGTTGTACTCGAGACTCAACGACTCAAGTGAAACGCTTAAACTTCCCAATAGCTCTTCCACAATTAGAACAAGAATGATCAACGTCCTTGCACATTTCTATGGTGTATGGTAGCCATGCTAGTGGGCAGCATCTAAATTTAAGATGATTCATTGAAAAAGTTGCACACATTAAACTACAAACGACACCGGATTAATTGACTAAAAAGTTGAATGGGCTTACACAAGCAAAACAGCAAGAGCAGCAATGTGCGTCATTGTCCCGGAATGGTACTTTATAACTGTCACGATGCTAGCCTGACAGTATGGGCATCTGACCCTCTGACGTTCCTCTGATAAGTTGACCTCGTTTAAGGACGGTGCTGGTGGTGGCTGTGAAATGGGTTCTGTATAATTCGAAACATGTCGTATTACTTTCAAACCTTTAATAATCTACGTACCTATTTAAAGCTTTTTCCACAGGCTAGTTGATAGCTGATTCGCTTACTTAAGACGGCCGTGGGCACAGGTTGTGTAAATAAAGGTTGAGGTTGACCTTGTCCAGCGACAGGCACCGAATACAGCATGGGAGGAACATTCAGCATTCCTGGTTGAGACTGAAGTACAGAAACGGATGGTGCACTAGGCTGATACTCTGGAAGGGGATGATCCTTCCTAACAAAAGCCGGTGAATGAGGAAGCGAGGGATAAATTGGAGGAGCTGGTTCTACTCGTGAGTTGTTAAACATCGTGTTTACCTAATTTCAGTTTCCAGGTACTTACAAGTTAAAAATCAGAAATGAAGTATAATTTTTATGAACAAAAAATTCCAGATATTTCTGATGCATGAATTACATTCAACGGACCAAATGTGTCTGACAATGACAAAATGATGACATGACATGCAATAACAACTCATATTATGATGATGAGTGGAATTAAATGAGATGCAAACTTATCCATCAAATCGGTGAAGTGATAATCAATACACTTGTCTTGAAGACGAAATTCCTTGAGACAAAACGCTGTTGTGACATTGAAGCTTCTATCTGAAGGTGGTGAAGCCCCTGCCATCTAAACTGAAGTATCTTTCGTTTGTGGTTGGCATTACTAGTAGATATTATTTTATCAAGTGTGTCCTTCTCCAGTTCGAAAACTGGAGTTAAATGTTCTTTTTGGAAATAAGCTAACCGTAACGTAACCGTGAATTTTTTTTCGAGAATTGAGTAATGAACAACTTACATTTTTGAAATGAACCTTTATGTAGTAAAATAGGAACAAATAGTGAAAATTATCTTTACAATACAGCAGGTACGTTATAGTAATATATAAAGTGGTGCATTGCATTATGGATAATATGTATGGGATGTTATCACAATCAAATATTGTTTCTAACTTGTTAAGTTATTGAGTTTTATTCCCATTATCGTGTTAGGTTTATGAACAAACTACGCATCTTGTCTGTGCGTTTAAAAGTGCTATATTATGGATTAGTAATTGTGATTTTTCCCCTTCCCCCCAGCAATCAACTTAAATTAAATGGACACTGTTGTAACAGTGTAAGAACGATTTTATAAACGTATATATCAGTTTCGACAGTGAAGATGTAATATCAATACTTAAAATGTCAGCGGAAGTATTTATAAAAGCACTTATGACCTAAGCATTTATTAATTTCAAAACATAATTCCATTCTCAGATATTTGGCTGAATTAATTATATATTAACAGTTTAACAGTCAGTTTACTTAAAGTACGCCCATTAAGTTGTTTCAATTCTTTTTTAACAGCCAAACCTTGAAGAGCTCTATCAATATGCCCATATTATTACATAGGTAACCACTTTCCATGTAATGCAGAGGACCCCATATGAGATCCCAAGGGGTGTTTCTAAATAATTCCAAGCCTTCGGTAGCGTCCTAGTACCCTTGCACATTGAGGACAATAATGCTCCACATCTTTTAATTTGTTAACAAAATACGGAACCCAAGAGCATAGACAAGCGGTTCTACGGCGTAAAAAATAGTATACAGGTCATCAAGTAGAACATATTAAATCATAAATGCCGACATATTATGCAAAATAATTAATTTGAATTTATTATATTTCAAGTGCAACTCACAAAGCACAGGCAGAGACTGCTACTAAATGAGTTAACATTCCACTGCTATAGGTCGTAAAAGTTTGAACCACTTGATTACAGTATGGACACATAACTCTTTGAGCGTACGGGCACATCTCCAGTAACTTTGCTTCCGTGATGCGTACAGTAACATACGAAATGGCAGGCGTTTGGTTTACCTGCGGTTGTAAATAAGCCCCAGGATCTGTATTAAAAATACATCTCCGGGGTTCAGAAATCTGCATACTTATAATTAGATCCACAAAGAAAGAATATCATATGAAGGTTTAAATTGATAGTAGCGAAATCTTACGAGCTTGTTGATTAATCGTAACCCCTAAATTAGGTTGAAGGACAACTGGAGTTGTAACACAGTATGATCCGCTGGTGATTGACAGTGAATAAGGTTGGGGATGAGGAACATCACTACGTATGTATCTATCTGTGACATCCGATCCCGGTAAATATGGATATAAACGAAATCTTTCTGAATTGTGGAAATCATTGTGCTGAAGACGAGGGATTATGATGTTGCTACCAGTTGGAAATCTAGTAACTGGTGTAGCTGAAATTGGAGGGGTAACTGGTGGAGCAGATGGAAGTGGTAAATATGGAGGTGGCAGATCTTTAGGAGTTTCATCTGTGGTGGTGCAAGGTCCAGGTTCAATTTTATTGTTGCCTTGCATTCTAAAGTTCAGTAGTGGTTTCACAGTTTCAAAAGTAAGCCGAGTTAAAGACAACAAATGAATGAAGTTTAGCATTTGCATTAGTCATATTCATAGTCAGTCTTACTCACTCAGTGTTGATGACACAGGATTGAAGTTTGAACATGTTTGCGTGATGTATAAAGATAATCAATATCTATCGTTGATGAGAACACGCCACTTGTGGTCATTGGTATTTCATATAAGCACTCTAAAACTACGGGTCTTCTCATTCTCTCGGTTCGAAATGGAAATTGTATTATAGCAAAATTTTCGAGACACAATTGTTTACCATTGTATAGCGACTACGCAAATTGTCTCGTTCATTTCGAATAATAAAAAAAAGTATTTGCACTTCAAGTTTCACGTTCAAGGTCTCGTCGCTTAAAATGTGAAGTGTATTTTGTCTTGCACAGGACTTTCAATCAATACTTTCCATACAAGTTTTCATGGCTTTTAAACTGTCACGCAACGAATTCTGAAAAAAGGCTGGGCAGTTAGAACATGCATGCAACAACTTGCTTACGGAAGGAATTGACACATTACTATTACTTTATGCATGAAATTTACAATTCATTGAATATCCATTAAAATTGGAATGACATGTTAAAACGAAAATTATAATTACATTTAATTAAAGAAATCCTCGCCTAGTCTGTTTAAGACGTAAAATCTTCTAGTGCAAGTTTCAAAATACGTATTAAAGATAGCGTTAGAAATAGTTAGAATGAACGTTGGTTTGGCAGATGAATTGATGCAATTAAGGATGACAGCAAACTAAAATTTACTTGCAGTCTACAATCGTATATTACACTTTGGGTGATAGTGATAGATAACGTGATAAGTCTAGTAAGTTGTACGTAACATTTGGGACAAAGGGTTTTGCGAACAATTGGGAACGCGTTTTTCCTTCATTTTATTACTTGCTTTATCAAATTTTAAGCTTAAAAACTCTCGCATAATGGTAGTTTATGTCGAGTAACAAATCTTGATAATTTATTTGTGTTCAATAGAACTTTTACTGACGCCTTTATCCAGTACCCGGAATCGAGGAAATATAATGCATTGAATGAAACCCGATAGACCACGCAGTGACAAATCAATGAGATTAATTATATATATATAACTATATTAATTAATCTCGTCTCATTTTGTGTTAAACCTTAAATCATTGAATAATCAAAATGTGCTTTTGAGCGAATTAAAAAACATCATACTTTCAAAATTCTCTATTAACTCATATATTGATTGTAAATTTGCATTGCTTTTGTTTGTTTCTTTGCTTTAATCTGTCATATTCGTAGTCTTTGGCTGGACATACTTGCGTGCAATCGAATCGTAATAGTAATGAGTATGAACTACCTCAAAAATTTTTAACGTGGTTTAACTACTTTCATAACTATCAAGCAAATCTATTTCTAATATCCCTAAACAATTCAATCCAGGTAGTATCTTTGCGGTAAAAAACAGGAGGATATCCTAAAAAAGCTTCTACAGTCACATTTTGTGGTCCAATAAGCTCTGTTTCTGTCACGTCCCAGAGATGAATCCAAGAATCATTTGGGAGGTAAACATCCCTTGACACCTGTTAATATATAACAAAACATAATAAATGCTTATTAGCTTAAAAACAATTCATCTCATAAAGATTAAACATAAATGTGCAAAAATCTCACAGAGTTGCGATAAATGACAGGTGCAACCAAAACATCCCTCCCATACAAATACTGATGTTTATCACGATAGCTCCCTTCGTCCATTTCATAATGCAAAAACAATGGTCGCATAGCCGCCACACCAAGTTGCGAATTCTCTCTCACAACACTTCGGGTATAATTACTTAACGCTTTATACATTCGAGTGAGGCGACCAAACTTCTGCCAGGTATCCGAGTCCGTGTAAACTTGATGGTTTGCCTCGGGTTGATTACCTTAAAAATGGTAAATTTATTTTAACTAAAATATCTACGCTTTGCAAATATTTGTATAACCATATTAGGTGGTACTGAAAATGTAACACCTTCGTGTGTTCTCATCACAGGTGTGAAAACTGCATACTCTGCAGATCTCAATAGTAATTCTTTGGTTCGTACAAGACTTAAAATGCGCAAGGTGGTAAATCCACCGATATCAAAATGGGAAAGTCCCATTCCACTCATTCCAGCAGATAGAGCTACGCAAATAATGTTTGAAAGCAAAATAAATTTCAGCCTTATTAAATCAAATATTCAAATTGACTTTTTAAAAGCCAACCTGCTGTAATAGTGGATGGCAACCCATCCGAAAAACTCCAATCTACATTTTGATCACCAGCCCACAACATTGTTGCATATCTTGACGATCCACTGGAACCTGATCGAACCCAAAACATGGTTTCGTTGAGGAGTCCAGTTTCTTCAACGGCTTCTCTGTAATATAAATGCATTCATATTAATTCATAAGCGTTTATTTAAAAAATCTGACATCCTGCTTCCTCAAAATCTCACCTATTCATTCGAGCCCATAAGGTAGGTAGCTGGTTGTGTCTCTCTTGATTATTAAATGTAATCGATTCATTGCTACTAGTCATATCAAGTCGAGTATATTCTCCAAAATCAGCCATCCACCCTGAAAACCCAAATCTGAGCATGTTCTCCTTAATAATGTTTTTATACCATTCAACAGCACCTTCATTCCAGACATCTACTGTACCGCAAAAAAACTGACCAAAGTCTTGAATAAAAGTTTTAGATGGAGAGGACTCATTCCTAAGGAATAACCCTAACGCATCTCCCTCCTTAAACAGCTCTCCTTCGATGTTCAAAGATGGATTAATATAGCCTAACACACGAATATCTTTGTCCCTCCTTAAATCCTGGATCACTTGGTCGAGGTCAGGATACCAGGTAGAATTCCATTTCCAGTTCCAAAAAACTCTGGTACCAAAACTGGTAGTGATTTTACCAGACCAGTCTTGTATCCACATTCCGCTAACAGCTACATCGTTCTTTTCAGCTTCTTCCAAATATTGAAGCATTTTATCAGTTCCTCCTTGTACCCCTAGTATTGCTCCGTTGTATACCCATTCCGGTAGCTCAGGTTGACGTCCGTATATTCGACTTACGTTTTGAACAAGAGAAAGTAAGCTTGTTTTGTCGTGAATAAAGTACCCTGTAACGTCAGTGGACTGCACGGCTATTTCGTTGTAAAGTGCATTTCTAAAATCAAAGTTGGTGTACGCTTTCGATTTCAAACCGAACAGAAATCGATGCTCAGTTGAGATAAATGACGATTGTGGCCAGTAGGTGTAATGGTAGTCGCCCCCTGCGCCTGGATCTCCTAGGTCTACTAGTTGTGTAAGAGGGTCGGATTTATTTCTGCCAACACCTAGTAAGTTTTAAAAATGAATAAAATACTAAGTGCAGAAAAAGCCACTAAAATTGCAGTAGAATACTTGCATTAGTTAGTAGTTAAGGAAAATATTGACCTTGCTCTCTAGTCCAAATGGTAAAATTGTGACCCTTCAAATCCAAATGTGTGAACTGCTCACCGAGCCCATAAATATGATCCTTAGGAGATGAAGTGGTTCTCATGTATATTCTATTAAAATCAGTGGGTTCGTCATTCTTCAATTGAATTCTAAAAGAGCAAGCCACTTCAACACCATTTAAAATCTCAGTGTCAAAGACTGTCAAAGTTAATACCTGAAATGCATTGACGAAATATTGTTGAATAATTGAAAATCATGAATATACTAGTCCTGCAATAAGCTCGCTCTTTTAAAACTTTTGCGAGCTAATAATGAAAACATTTTACGTACATCATTTGGGTAATCTTGATTGCTCAAAACTACTACAGCTTGATTTTTTGGGGAAAACTGAATCCCTTCAGAAACAGTAAACGCATTTAGAGGTATTGGTCCCAAGTCATTTTTCTCAGAAATAATAAAGTTCCCAGCCTTTTCAACAAATGAGATGTTCGTCGAGGAAAGGAAAAATGCAGGATTGGAATTGTTATGTTGTATGAGCTAGAAAAGCAAGCATTTTATGTTTGTGTGAAAATTTGAACATGAAAAAATAGGAATTAAAATTTGTTAAAATCTACTAGTTTTTACCGGAATTGTGTCCACTAGGATTGCAAATGAGCTGCCGTCATTGACTAAAGAAATTTCCGTACTTGCGTACCTTATGCAAAATAATTCCACAAAGAAGATTACCCAGCGATTTGTAAAAAATCGTTCAAACTTCATTTTTATTCTTGATATTTTCATTTACACTGCTGATTCTTCTACAATAAATTCAAAAGGAAATATAAAACCTTAAGTATCATGAACCCTATCCAAAAAAAACAGTAATTATATTTTATTGAGTTATTTTTATGTAAAGTTTAAAAACCGTGTACTATGAGCCATTTGTGTGATAGTGAATCAAGATCTCCGAATGATATAATAAAATTAGTAACACAATAATAATTTATGTAATGTTTCACTTGTTTGCTACCTGCCATGTTAGTTATGCTTTATGCAATTCGACAAGCAAACAGATTGATTAGATGTCATTTTCGGAAATTATACAAAATCACATATAATCTTACATAAGTTCAGCCAAGCTAAAATGCTTTCATAAATACGCATATATACTCTTATATTTTTATCTATCCTGTTCATCATTCTCTTCTTTATCGCTATCAATTTTATTTGTATCAGGATGTTCCAAATAAACTGCTTTTCTGTCACCTACATTTATACTATCCAATCTGACACAAACGCCTCGGGATGACAAGCCGGTAAGTTGATTCCTCGAAAGCTGACATGTGGCATTTTGGGCACAAACAATTTCATGACGCATTACCGATTTTCCTTTTGTGGCTTTGGTACATAGCTTGACCTTATTATCAGTATCAACACCAGAAGTTTGGATAACACAAGACGATCCAATTTTCCCAACACATTTTCCCTCTCCGCTGTCGTATGCTTTTAGGTCATCTTTGCATTCGCAATTTCCGTCAATGCAATGGAGATCCGCAGCTTCATCGCATTTGCTCAAACTGTCTCCGGTACAAGGCTGTCCAAAAGTGAGATCACAACCTCTGTCTCTATTTTCGACGAAACCTTGTTTGCAACTGCACGTTGGAATTGGGCTTCCCATTTCAATTTTACATTCCAGAAATGCATCGCAAGTGATGCTTTCCTGCTGTTGACTTTCATTTCCATTATTTTGGTCAACATCTTCGAGCAATGTGCAAGGTCCTCCAACAACACTGAAGCATTCTCCAGCTTCATCATGGTAAACTTGGTCATCAGGATATTTACACTGACAAAGTCCATTCACACAACGGAAATTTTTAGAGCACATAATATTCCTTAAGGTATCACACTGAGAACCATATTTCCCTCGGCAGTAGCCAGTTTCATCCATTTCATAACCAGGGTCGCATTTACACACACCTGCATGCATCCATCCGAATGCTGAACTCAAGACAACTGCTCCAGAGTCACTCTCGCTGAAACAAGATGCCTTAGGGATGCAACCAGTTTTTGCCGAACAGAAATTCCCAGCGAGGCTGACACATTTTTTGGCCTGAGTGGACGATTCATATTGAGACGCAATGTAAACGACAAAATTTTCAGGATCACATTGACAAGTTTCTTCAAAGCATATCAATGACTGATCCCTTAAGCATTCGGAATCAGAATGACATGGTTCTCCGAAACCTTTTTGTTTGATACAATTTCTCTCTGATGTGGACTCAACATAGTCTCTGCTACATTTGCAGATTCCTTGTTGCTGGTCACAGAATGCGTTTGGGACACAGTTTATAAAAACCTTTTTCCGTTCCAGATAACCACACACTTCATTGACTACAGACACGCAACTACCTACGTCAGGATTGTAAATCATGGCATCTTGATACAAGCACTGGCAAATATTGTCTTCACATGTGAGTAACGAATGAATGTCACATTTTGTAGAAGCGTTACATGGAGACCCATAGGAGACTCTTTTAAGTGCTCGTTTTACAGCTTCGCTTGGAGAATACAAAGCAAGAATTATTGTAATTGGTAATACAAATTGAAGTATAAAAGCCATTTAGCTAAAATGTTTAAAAAATCGAATACACAGAAAACTTTTTGAGATGGGACGAATGATTCCTCTCAACGAGCATGAATCGACTAATTTCAAATATTACAAAAGGTCTGATCCAACGCAACGTGATTGTCTTAAAAGTTTATGGTCTCAAAAATAGATAGCGGTATGGATTTTTATGATTGAAAAATATTACAAGTAGCTGACAAAGTTGTCGCCTTAAATCATCCATTTTGCCACAGGACATAGCCCAACTGTTTATGACGCAAATCTGTAATATGCGTATTTGCATATGAAGAAAATACATAGGAACGGCTCATTGAATAGTTAATAATTTAAAAATTACCACAATCGTTAAATATTGACTGTACGATATTAGAGGAAAACATTTTTTTGAATATACTATAGTACTGTAAAATATACTGTGACTGTAAAAGGGGCATGTGCATGTTTGTTTATTGTTTGTTTGTGCATAAAAACTGGCCAGAGAAGGATGGGCACGCTGCTAATTTAACATTTATACGGAATAAATTTGTGACTGTGCAAATTTCAAAATAGTAAAATATTAAAAATAGTATTTAGTCTGACTACCCTTTCGGCATTATAGGGAACTATTTATAGTGATTTACTATACTACTATACATTTATAGTGATAGCCAAGATGATAACCATTGCCCAAATTGTTCGAACAAGCATTTGCTTAAATGCAGAAGTTCGGCAGGAGATTGATCAAATAATAGAAAATTATTAATAAATATATTCTGAAAGGTCATATATTGAGACTGAAATGGTTATAATTTAACAAACAATAAACTATTTATACCTTAAGCCGTACTTTAAAACTCCCTTTCGAAAGAGTAATACAACAGCATACAAGGAAAAGGAAAAAACTCATCAAACTACTAGGATTCTTTTTACCGCAAATTTCCAACAGCTTGCAATTCTCCATCCTAAGCTTGCTGACTTCAATAAACATTACTCATTTTTTTAACTTCATTGCAAATATGGCGTAATTGCAAATGCGCAGCGTGTTCCGTATTAAACACTGGAAATGAGTGGCATCGATGACTCCTAAAACTTACAAAGTTCACATGATTTCATTAAAACCGCAAACCAGAACTTTACTAGAATTCTCCACCTTCATTCAAAGTTCATTCGCGTTTCTTGGCAAATAACACTTTTCGTACGATTCTGCTTCTTGTGAAAAATATTTGGAAATATAAATTTTTCATGTTCATTCCTCATCGGAATTAGATTCAGTCAGTCACAGAATTACTTTTTCCGTCCGGCACTTATTCACACTTAGAATTAGAAAATCACCGCAACACAGTTCTTTGTAAAGGAAAGGAAAAAGCAAGGAAGGTTTTAACTATTGAAGAATATCTGTTGACCGCAGACCATCTGAAAAGGTGATTTTCTGTTTTATTACATGTGATTTTACAAGTCGGGGAATTTCTAGTGGTTAATTCTTATTACTTAATTATTCGGTGGTTTAGATGAATCCCATCAAGTTCAACTTTACAGTATCCATCCTTATCTGTCTCACTTCGAGCATAGCATATTCTTTGAATAACAAAATGATTGGGCAGGAGTGCCATTCTTTTGACACGGGAAATGACGATAATGAAGGAAGCGCTTGCAACGGGGACTCCGCACTCGTTTGCGATAGCGGGCACTGTTGTCCAAAAGCCTTTATTTGGGATGACAAATATTTCGACGGATCTTCAAGTACAACTGGAAAATGTGTTATTGGCGTCCAAAGGGATTGTAGCAGTTTTAGGAATGGCTGCGTTTCTCATGCAAAATGTGGCAGACACGATTCTCTGTGTGCATGCGAAGATGGATTTGTCGTACATGATTCATTCTGTATAACAAACGAAGATGTTCATAATGGGGCGAAGAGAACAAGAGCTACTATCTTGATTGGGGCGATTGCATTGGGGTTTGTAAATTCAATATACCGACTGTTTGAGATTTCAATGTGAAGTTCATAATTCGTTTAGTTAAGAGAACTATAGTCTGTATAGTATTGTTTAACTGTTTGAAAGCGCATTGAGCTGCTGTAAGTAATCTACAAATAAGTTTCGTGCAATTGCACTTGCAGATGTGCAATAAGGATTTGTGGTTTGTGCTTTTCGATCGATTAAGTGCAAGCAAACTTTAGACAACATGGTCAACCGTAAGAGACAAAACACAGTTTTGACAGTATTCGTAATTGTAAACGTCATTGACATAGATTTAGTTAGCATTTCATAAACATGTCATGTATAAATGTCAAGATTAGTTTTGCTTCAAAGACTAAATTCAAATTCAAGTCGATGTGTTTGTTTCAAGTTATTAGGTTCTCAATTTTTGTTAAATACCATAAATGATAGATACATTTTTTTAAAAAAGTTCCCATCATAAAAATACATGAACCAAACTGTCATAGTTCTACATGGCTGTCTTCCTTCAGCAGCATTATACAGACAAATCTTGGTTTTGTACTGTAAACATAAACTTAAATAGCACTAAACCAGCCATTATTACACGAAGAAGGATACTATTATTGGAAAAAATTTCTAAAACCACTCAAAAGACGTACACGCGGCACTGTCCAGGTGGTAGTTGTTGCTGATTTAAAAAAAAAGCTTTCATAAGTGTTTCTCAAGGAAATTCCTCCATTCTAAATTTTTCATTCTTTACCATTCGTTTACCAATACGTTTACCTACGGCTGGTCAAAGAGCTATGGCTAGCTAGAGCTACAAATAGGTGTTTTCAACGCAATGTGCAAGCGTGTTCATGAAGTTTTCATTACAATAATTCATCGGTATCCATCCCAGAAAATTACCAAGGGTAGGGAACCCTACTATTTCTTTTTCTCCGCCCCCTCTCAATTACTTTCAGAGTAGAGGAGAAACCCATAGAGAAAGAGAGAGAGTCTTCAAAAGTTTGCCAGTAAATTGGGACTGATTTAGATCATAAATGTCTAAAAGAGAAATTGAGATAAGGAAAGAAGTGTTGCATTATGGTCAATTACTCAGGTTAATTTGCTCATTTCCACCCCAATTTTCTCTGCCTCAACCTCAACGAGTGTACTAGCTTCCATGTAGAGAACATTTGTGAGTTCAACTTCACAGCCTCTTTCTTTTCCTACAAATTCTTTTTCACAATTTTCCGTGAATTGCAACTTGCAACTGCTGCAGTGTACGTACTCACCCAACCAGAAATCTCAAATCTCTGGTTCCATCTCATTTCAGATTAGGTCATATATATTGAACGTAGCTTTCTGTAATGGAGTTTTACAGGTTTAAAACTACTTTTACATTTCCCACTGGACAAAACAAATAAAAAACATTCATTGCGCACAACATTTCAATATTTTCTTTTGGCTTCATCCTTTATATCAAGATAAAAAAGCTTCTATGGATAGTCTATGGATAGCTTCTAGTCTATGGATAACTTCCTTGTAATAAGAAGGGCACCATGTGACAATAAAGTTTATTATTACTTATCAATAACTGCCTAGCAGATTAGATTTTTCAGGGAAAAAAATACAAATCAATTTGTCACTTTGCTTATCATAGCAGAAAATTCCACTTCAACACCCACCCCCTTTCCTCCCTAAATCATTATTACGGACACTTCACACAAATTTCCGAAAAGAAAAATTCTACTTACAAGGAAAAAGATTGGTAATTTAAAAACGCACATTTTTGTATGGCGTACCTTTCCATTCATGAATCCTTTCTCGAAAAGGGAAGTCAACCGAGAAAATAGTAGGTTTAGTTTACCTGGCGTGGCTCTTTGAATACTAGGACTAGAGCAGCAACGCCAGCAACACTTAAATAGTACGGTTATGCCACCATTTCGCACTAAACTTTTTCTCCTTTCCCACCCAGAAAAAAATATCGCTAAAAAGGAGAACAACATGGCATTCCCGTGAAGTTCCTTGATGGAAAGAGGAAAAGGAAACTTTTTTCCATCTTAATTCCTTCTTGAAGGCTATGATAACGCTACTTTACTAAATGCCTGCTAGGGTTGTAGAGCTATTCTATACTTGTCTATATTAGTCAACGGATTCAACCTAGCCCTACCAGTATTATCACTCTGTTACTCCTATATACCATTTATTTGCTTCATATTACACATAAAACGCTATGCATATATCCACCTTCGTTTCGGCATCACTCTAAGAGTTTCATTTGAGAAGTGCGGAGGTGAAGTTAAGTAGAGAACGTGCCTTTTCTCCGCTTTACTACTTTCACTCTCCTTTTTACCTTTAGCAAAAAGGGACGTGATTTGGTCCAGAAAAGTATTTTTCGTATACGAACGTAAGACCAAATGGACGTAAGGTTTTTTGGGAGGGAGATAGACTTTAGTTTTCGGAACGCTTAAAGTTGCAAGTCTTCACGTAGTTGGGATACGCGAGTTCCAGAAAATAACTTTTATATTACTTTTATGATGTGATGGAACAGCTTCTCGTATATTTTCTTCCTTTTTACAGGAAAATGCCTCCTTTGTTAAAATTCTGTATGATTATACGGTTACGGTGTTGGTCCCGATTTTGATATGATCGCTTTTGTCCCTTGCGGTCGCAGCGGATTGCTTTCACTCAAGAAAAATCCGTTGTACGTTTTTCTCAAAATCTGTCATGAGAAAGTGGCAATTCAAGCTGACTGGAAATTTTCCAAATTGGCAGTATAAATGCTGGTGCATATCAAGTAAAAATGAGTCAGGGAATGTACCGTACGACAATGGTTCGATTTGTGATCGTGGTATATGCGATTGAAAAATGAGTTTTTCTCTCTCTCTTTTGCTTTTATACATGACGTTTCAATTGCGGACGAATGTGGAACGCATACATTTTTTTCTGATGTATGGAATACTTTATACAAAAATCTAATGATTTGCAAAGGCTTATAGTTTCATCCTATCACTTACGCGATTCCATTACACATCTTGTGGTTAGCATCCTGATCCCAGCATGATTGATTATATACTTAAAGGAACGAACTAGCATTTCTAAGATAAACTTTTTTTATTATCTAGAACGAACTTTATGTCAAATTTAAATTATTTGTGCTGCAGTGCATCTACAGAAAACCAAGCAAAAAATACTTCTAGAAAGGTTTTTTCATTCTAGTTTCACGTTTGTTTCTTCAAAAATGTACACTAGTATTTCATCCATTGACAAATACAATATCTAACTATTTTAACATTCCAAAAGTTCCATATAATTTTTTCCACTAAACATGAGCACCCAGGTAAACCATCTAGAGCCATGCAGGCAGAGTACTAAAGCTATTCACTTGTTGATGTGATTCCATTCACGACCTACTTCCTATTTTACTGCAAGTCATGAGACGTAAGATTCACTTTTTTCTTCGCTCCAGGGTAGAGTATTGAAGTGGGCTGAGAAATAGAATTCATTGAGATGCTAGAAGTACAAGAAGTACATAGGATCCACTTTAAAAATATTAAGTACCGAATACCTGAAATAAGTATCCCGCCGTCATGATAAAATATACGTTTGGACACAATACTTGAAAAATCAAGTTTTGTGCAAATACACTTTAACCTCCGCATCAGTAAGTGATACACTCTAAATAATGCATAGAATGGCTAAAAACGATCATAATAAAATTGTGGAAACATCCAAACTTCCTACTATAGTAAATATGCGAAACTTTCTCCAACACAGCTACAAATCTGCAGGGTTTCAAACAGTGCACTTCCGTAATTGCAGCGAAATTTGATTGAATGATGCCAGCCTAACCAGTAAAGGAATGCCAGTTGCCATAAGATGTGCGCAATTTGGCAAATATACATTTTCTGAGTTAAATACAATTGTACTGGCATACATATATACTATATCAAAATAAATTCTATTTACATTTAAAAAAACATTTTGAAGGAAACATAGAATTGAGGATGGAAAGAAAGCAAGCGAACATAGAAAGTTGTATGATGGAGTGAAACAAACAAGGGAGCGCTATGTGCGCCTTTGTTCACGGTAATGACATGATTTATTTGAGCAACTCATCCCGAGAAAAAAAGCGGGGCAATAACGTAAAAAGTCTGGTAAACTGCAAGAAAAATAGGCATTATTGTGATAATGTAATGCGATGTGAGTAGCCTTTTTCAGACAGTTGTGCTTGACTTGAACTGGACAAAGAACAAGTTGTAGGTGAGTTGAATGTACATTACAAATAGGAAATGGGTATGGGATAACTATATATGGTCATTTATGAGATAAACCTAAAGAATAGGAAGTATTTCTATAGGCCTTAGTATGAACTGATTTATTATGAGTGGTTGTAAGACGTATTGTAGTACTAGCATTACAGTGAACTAATATAAAGTGATCCACACTCGAATGTACTTTAATCCTTAAAGGGCCGAGCAGTAATGTCTATTTGCCTTATGGTGTATAAAGAAAGATTACTTTTACTGACCGATTTTCCATGTATTATTTATGTTGTGTGGACCATGAACTCAAGACAATTACATTATACTTGGATGAAAGTGGTGGGTTCGCTCTCGTTTCCTGTTGTAATTGCAAATGTAATGCTATTACGGTTTTGTAGTCTAAATGCTATACTTTCAACTATTGTCCAAGTAAAGTTCGGCTTTGTAATGGAACTCGTTCGTAAAAGTTCTCACGGCTTGTACAGCGAGTAGCCAGTATATTGATTATATTGAGGATGTACGAAAAATCACGGTCTGTGACTGGTCGCTGAATCTTGCAGACAAAAGGAAGGAATTTGATCACAAAAGTTTCTGGAAATACGCACCATATGAAGGATCTATTCATTCTAAATGAAAGTTATTCAAATTGATTTCAGGAATACGCATTAACTTCATCAATAGCCTAATTATGAAGGTAAGTGGACGAGAGTGAGGGTGAGTGTAGTTTTACCAGAAAATGTTTTTCAAAGCGGAGTTATGCTTTCAAAATTCATATATTCCGTCCGAACTCGGAACATATTATATAGATGATAAAAGAAGTAATGATACACCTTTTCCGCCTTTTTCGTGCAATGATAAATCATTATTTTCCAAACCTTCACGAACAACAGTGGCAGATGTAAAGAGCGTAGCAGGCTTTGTGAAAGACGTTCAGTGGTATGACATACCTATAGGCTCTAGTAGGTATGCATACCATATAATAATAAAATCTTCTTCTGTGAATCTTAAAAATAGATTCTTATCAAACGTATACCGTTCCTATTTGCCACTACTGACGTCGCAAATAGTGTATGTATTTAGACACATATTTAGACATTTATTATCAACAGATATTCTTAATTCTGTAAAAGGAAATGGAGTTTTAGTATTTAGTTTTGTTCGATAAATGTGAATTACATCATTGCGCAACAAAACGATTGAAACGATGCAATGATGCATTATAATTATAATGGGAATTGTTGAATAATACTTACTGGACTGCTTTTTTCTAATAATGTGCTATAATGATCTCATTATTTGGCTAATAATAAATAAATAAACTTTTTCTCTTTCCTTTTATTTCCGACCACAAGAAATTTATTTCGTAGGAAATATTTAATGATTAGGGTAATTCGGCTTGATACAAAAATTAATTAGTACATATAATTGAATATTGCTTACAAGTATACATTTATGCATTAAGAGATGACATATATACTTTTATATTTAGCTTGATTTTAATCCAGAACAGAAAACTTTTCGTAAAGCTGTTCTCTGCGTAGAATCAATGTATGTTTTTACAAAACTGCTTCTATAAGAATTACTTATTAACCAAGCCATATTCACATATTCCCTTCCTCATTATCATTTACAAGCACCACATTTTCCGAATCATTGAATACGGATTCATTATGCTCTCTATCCGATTATATTTTACTAAACCTACTAATATAAATATTTTTTTGTAATACTCATATTACGATAGAGAACTTTTTGGTATAATTATTTGCACAATTGTGGAAATTCACCTACAAATTTTTAAAATGTACTACTTTATTTACATCCTTATGTTTAAATGAAATGTGATTCAGTATAGGCTAAAGACAAAGAACAAGTTTTGCAACCCGTGTATCCAAATGTCATGTAATGAATATTAAATATAGTATATACATTGAAATAACCAGTGATGTATTAAACCTGCAGTCAAGTAGTTCATTGTAGTGTTTTTCACACTAATTAATTTCCCCTTAATTAAGGCACACAGTTGTTTTTATAAAACAATAAACCCTTTTTCAGAATCAAACATACTTCCATCTCCCTTCTTAGCTATAAAGCTATTTGAACCTTTTCCATCCCTGATAAATTGTAAAGAATGTTTGATTGAACTTGTTATAATCAAGTAAAGTCAAAATTAACAGAGCAGTCGTAAAGTAAAGTCGACGCAAAGTCGGATCAGTTGGGCGCGTTTCTCGCTTAAAGCTTTTACTTCAATCTTCATAAAGTTGAATTCTACAGAAGACTTGGGTTTCTCTCACTGGTTTCACTATACATCATACTTGATGCTCTGTGAAATAACTTGCTTTCTCTGACAATTGAAAACGCTCCATCCATATATTTGTGAGAGTACAAAGAACAAAATGTCGTTGTAGACCGTAACAATCCATAGAAATTTGCATAAAAGGCTTTATAATAATAGCACAAAGGAAGCGATAACACAAAAGAAGGATCCATTCATCAGTGGTAAACAAACCATTAAGGGCGGGCGAAAACCTGGGAATGATGTGTCGCAAAAAGTGGTATGAATCCCTGTTTGAGACACATTTCCATGCTTCGCGAGTTAAAAATCGGAGGACCAGCTTTCAGTGTTTTTACGACTGCTTCATTATTATGTTCTGTACCGAATTTGCAGAAAGGTTTACGTACCAATTTATTTATACCAAAGTCAAACATATGCATGGATTCCTTATGGTGTAGAGCATGCGAGGACAATATGGAATACAACAGTTTTGTGTAATGTTGTTATTGTGCTATTGATAATAATGATGATATCACCATTCCATTTAGATCAAACGGTTCTTTCTCTGCAACTTTTCTCTATTGTGTGCTTAGAAATAAAAGGAATGAAGCCATTTTGTGTGCCACATACTGGAATTATATAACCGTTATTAAAGCTCACATTGGGCTTAATGGTCCTTACATACATTGCTTGAAAATAAATAGTTGGCTATAGAAATGGGATGACTAAATTATTTAGCAGTTTGCGTAAGAATGCCAGAATGTGAAGGAGCAAAAATGGTAGCAGTTTGAAGAGAATGGATGCCCTTTTAATGAATGAGATGTGAGATGCGTAAATGGAACAAAGTGAAAATGAGGGATGGTGTGTAGCTGATAGTATAATAATACTTATTAAGTATTGTCTCTTTTCGTTCAGTCAAACACTAAACACATTACATTTGTCATACGGCAATTGTGTAATCAGATTGTTGCTGGGGATGGTGATGATGATGATGAGATATTAAATCAGTCTTGATAGCTGTTTTGTTCCCACCCATTGCAATTCCTCCACCAGGATCGCCTCCAAGAAGACCTCCACCACCAGCACTCCCTCCTCCGCCACCCGGAGTAGTCGTGCCAATTCTGTTGTTGGTTAAACCACCAACACCCGGAACATTTTGCAGTTTCATGCTGTTCATCGGTGGTAAATTACTAGTTTGCCTTGTCGCCGTATTTCCTCCCAAATATTTATTCCCATGAGCTGAAGCTGCTGCAGCGGCCGCGACCAAGTCATAATCGTAGTCGTAGTGTGGATGAATGGCTGCAGATGCTGTCGCATTTCCACTCCCTAAACCAGTCGACATGAGGATAAAACTTGTCTCGTCCGTTGTGCTCATATAGTTTCCTCCTCTACTTGCAGTACTTCCACCACTGCTACCACTACTTCGGCCGAGTCCCCCAGGGGGAATTTGGTAGCCTGCTGTTGAAGATGATGAAACTGGACCAGGACTCAGCAAACTGCCTGCTCCACTACTGCTTGCTGTTCCGTAAGAAAATCTAGATGAAAATACATAAAATAAAAGAGTGTCATGGAATAAAGTAGAAATGCTTGGGTATAAATTGGGGACAAATGGCACAACCCTCACTTTTCTTCAGCAGCTCACCACATTGCACTCATTGCCTACATTTTACTCCAATGATATTTTATCCTTTTCTCTTATCGCACTGCAGTTTCAATTTCGGGAAAGTGGGTAAAACATCAGCAGTATAGCAACACACATTTACTGAACTGTCATGATACATTTATGTTTTCTTATGTCTGCCTTCATATCACACATTTCATCCTTACAATTATATGCTGTGTCTGCTTAAACATTTGCAAAAACTCTTGAAACTGCAGCATACTATATTTCGTTGACCATCTAATATTCTCAACCTGTCATAGTCCAAGCAACTTACTTAGGTCTCAACCCTCGAGGTAGTGACTTCCGATCCTTGTCACTTACAAGGAGCGTCTCGTCATTCAAGAATATTGGCCTTCCTCCCCCTGGTCCATAGATTCCTCCACCTTGCCCACCGGGTATTGCGGAGTACCGACAGGCCTTGGAAGACATGGTAGATTCAGACGGCAGCAACCCCATCCCAATCAGTTGTTGTTGAATCAGTTGTTGCTGTTGCTGTTGATGGTGACGATGATGATGATTATGATGGTGGTGCGGTCGATTGCAATCGTCAGATTCAGACCCGCAACTGTCATCATACTCTTCACTTTCTCCAGGACTTTCACTACATCCTTGACCCACAGCACCGTTCAGTACATTCCCAGCAGGGTTACTCCGATTATTCCCACTACCTCCACTGCTGTTACCTCCACCTTGAGACTTTCTCCTAGCTGTTTTGTTTTTACCACCAGCTATCAAAGCAGATGAAGGACCGCGAGCAGTCTGTAATTGATTATGCAAAAAGTCCCTCAGTAAAGCATATAGGGCTAATGTTCAATCAGACTATCAAGGCAAGCTAAAGTTTAGCTCATAAAGTGAACTTTGTTATAATTTTATTACTGCCAGAAAATCCTCTTTCTAAATGAACCAAACGAGCTCAGCTTGTGAGAGAGTAAACTATTGTAAAACGTAAGTATTGAGCTATATGCCACCACAACCAAACCAGTTACAACCAGCACCATCATCAGAAATCAGAGTAGCGTACATACAAGCCAGAAGTGAAAGTGTGAGTGAAAAACGAATGAACTCTTCAGAATTCTACGACAAATGCATTTGATAGCTGCCATATTTATTCAACTGCTCACTCTCCTCTCTCACACTCATATTTTCCGACAACTACTTCCTTCACATATAACCGCTCAAATATTCTGACATGGTGCATAGAAGAGGAAGTACTTTACCGTTACCGTCTTCTCGTTCATCACTGACGAAAATGAAAAGTTGGTTGGAGACTGTTGGCTTGGTTGGGGTATCAAGCATAAAAACGACTTCTCCGTCTGTGCCTGATATTATTATCTTTTGTGTATTTCCCAATACCACAACCAAACTACCAACAGTCATACATAGACACCACTACTTGTATAAAATGCATAAGCAGTTGGTTATAGGGGGAAAGCTACCACTTGTAGTTCTCAATTCAATAATAACAGATTTTTAGAATACGCACACGTCGAACATAATATGAAAAGCTTGTGTATCTTATAGGTTCCCTACAACAGACACGTATTTCTAAATATATATCAGTCCCTAGTACATAGTACCATTACTTCTTACACCGATTGAAAGTGGAGGAATTCTGAAGTTCAATTCGATTAGATTTGTTTGCTCTCTTCTTCTCGTGAACCCTGGTGGTACACCTATACTCAAACACAGAAAGTTAGAAACCGAGTGTGGAACCTGGTAACGAAAGTATAGAAAACGTGAAGGGTTTTAGCCTGAATAATCTTGAAAAACACGAGTTCTGGTTTTTCCTTTCTCCTTTTATTCCTATAACGTTTAAAAAGTTATTTAAAGGGGAGAGACTGTGTAGAGGTATATCTTTGGAAAGAAATGTGTAGTTTAAAATGTATTTCAATTGGTTTGTGCACTGTGCATAGTAATGGGCATTATTATTGTGTATTACCGAACAAACTCGGAAATCTAAAAATTCCATACTTTATTTGACAATCTTATTCTTCCTATTATTCTGCCACCTGACTAAGCGCTTACACAAGATTTTTCATACGTACTTACGCTGGATATATGCGTAAAGCTGGTAGAATCTTAATGTAGAATGAGTTTCAATCGCTGCATTTTACGTATAAAGTTTTTCATATACTTACCATGTTATTCAATGCTTTCCCCTGTATAGACATTTTTATGCAAAACAACTTATCGTTAGTGATTCTATCGTGACTTTCCTTTTCAATTAAAAATAACAACATGTTTTCAAAGATCCTAAATTTTACGAAATTCCTCGCGCATAAATATACCGTCAAAAAGTTGTACTCTCATAAGTGTACCTAATTTAACACATGTACGGCGTAAATAATTTAAAGTTATAATGGTTGAGGAGTTAACAAACAAAACCTTTACATCACAGGTCAAAGACATTTCCACCGTCAAAGGAAAAAAAACTTGACAAATAAATACGACTTGGCTTTCAACTTCAAATCCAAAATTAAATACAGCCAAAAACTTTCGAAATGTTTCAAACCATCCACAACCTACCATTGCAACGGCACACTTTCTTCCTTTCAGAATTTAACCATTTCCTAGTGATTTTTAACGTATGCAGTGTCACTGCTATTCAACAGAAACTATTCACCTCTTCAATTCACTGTTTACCACCAAGTGAATAGTTAAACAAATAGTAGGTGGTGGTCGAAAGTACTTTTGTCCCATACGAACACTACAAATTTTCTCAGCATAGATAGGTAAACGGAAAAACGTACTCGAGAGATAGCATGGTTGAAAAGAGAATTGGTTAGCATGCATATGAATGAATATGAGAAACTAGACAACATACTTGTCGGATAGGAATCGTCTCTGTATTTGACAGCCGAGGGGATGATGACGATTGCCCCGTTGACGATGCCGCAGCCGCTGCAGCAAAGAATCCTTCCCCAATATTTTCTCCAAGATTCTCTTTCATTGGCAAGTGAAACGTTGCATATGGGTAAATATCTTCCGCAGTTTCTGCAAGAAAGAATACAAGTCGGATGTTTCAAAATGCAGTTCTTATTTCTATGTAAAAATGAAATCCTTCCGTTTTTATTTATTTGTCACTTATTTTTCCACACTAGAATGATCTTTTTCAGCAAAGTTTCCGTACAATCCGCACGAATCAGATATATCATGTTATGCCGAAAGGATGAGAATTTCTTTTGCATTGATACATCCCAAGAAATGAGATGACAGGAGGAAAAATCAAAGTGACAGAGTCGAACAGGGAAAATGATATTTCACATAATACGTATTCCTTTGAGAAATCCCTGTTTAACTTGCATTACAGTTCTTTGCAACAAAATGAACGAAGTTCACTCACTAGAATATCAAATACACTGGAAGAACATACAGAGTCAGTTGACTAGTTGACACTTCAGAGTCACGTTGGGGATTCCTCTGCAAAATATGTATGATGTGATATTATATTTTGAGATTTCTGACGTCTTTGTGTCATATCTCTCTGTTCACAGTCAGCTTGCTTTTTTACAAATCGCAAAAATATTTTCAACCAGGATATTAAGCATAAAACTGTCTACTTGCTTTCACATTTCATTCCACCAGATGATTTGCTTTATGAAACTGGGAAAGGACTACGTCGTCATTGTCACATAAAATAAAATGGGAAAAGAGAACAGGAAGGTTCATCTGTTTTTTACTTTGTCTGTGTCAACGTCAACTACTAGATGATGATACTTTTTTGTCTGTATCATCATCCTAAAAAAGTTGTGGCTGTTAAGAGTAATTGGAATTCCACATCACAACTTGGTGTGGTAGGGGAGATATATTCGAATAACCACTCAGAAAATTGACAATTAACTGTACAACTTGCAAATCATATCGTTATATTATCATATACGTAGTGTGTGATTTTATGTGAATTTAATCATACATAGTTGAGAGACGAATACTCACCTGGAATGTGATCACATTCAGACATATACTTTTCTCGGATTATGGTGTAGTCCCTATCAAGACCAAGAGTGTTGGCACCAACGTCATTTCCTCCATTTCCAAATATAGTATTACCTGCACCACGACGAAATGTAAAGGCTTTTGCTGCTTTGGTTGATTCTTCTTGAGGAGAAGTCAAGGTGGGATTTCCGCCTATTTTTAGCATCAAGAATATAAAACCATATATGAATAAATGCACTTATCAGCCTTAGCATTTTGTTTTCGTTTATTCTTCCAAATTCCAAGAGTGAATTGTGAACACATTTTTACTAATTCATTTTAACTTAGCAATCAGCAAAGTTGATGAAAACTTTTTCCTGTCATAATCAGATGAAACAAGCAACCCAGAGGTGACCTCATGTTGGAATATTTATATACATAGTATAGTATACTCCAAGCGAGAGAGAAAGTTCTTAAGGAATCTGGATACGAGTTGAAATATCCGAAATCCCATAAGAACACATTGTGTGTAGAAAGTTGGTTCTCTATTTATTTAGAATTACGTATTCTACGTCATTCATGCAGAGTGAAGACAAAACACAAGCATGCTAAATAAACTGTGTGGAAAACGGTTTCCTATTCATATCCTTTTTCTCATTTCATTCTTCTCTCTCAGAGCGGAACTAGTACAGCCTTAAACTATGTTTTTCTCTCCGATATGATCCAACTTGAGAATATGTGGACAGTGATGAATGATGACTGATGATGAATGATAAATGATGCTGAGATTAACTTGTGCACATATAAAAAAAACTTTTGTGGCTCTGTCTATCCTAGTCTAGTTTTCTCCTGTATAATAAGCCTTGCTTGATAAGCCTAATAATGAAGGACCCACGAATCCACTTTATATGGATTCGTTACTATCATCATTATACTGCTGGATATAGAGAAGGCATTACATCATGCCAGTGTTCACATTTCCGGCGCGGTGCATATAGGGTACTTGTAAATGCTACAAGGTTTGTAGCTTTAGTGTCCACTCAAAAAATTCCCTTGTTTGAATACACCATTTTAGCGGGTCAAGCTTAGCCTACTAAGCTAATTTTCCAGTTGACAGCCTCAAGGGTCACAGGAGGATTAAATTTATCACATTGAGCTAAACCCACTCATTTTCCAACACAATCCCTATGGATTCTGCACACATTGCAGAGTACTGGCAGAAACCGAGATCACTTGCTTGTGCAGCTATAAATGGAATAATATGTGACATTATGCAAAACAGGACAGAGTCACTGAAAGCAAATGTACCTAATTGTAACTGATTTGATTTAAGATATGAATAGATGGAACGGAAAATAAATCTCAGCAAGTTAACAAAATTTAGCATACGACAAAAACAATTTTAACTTGTATTTTCCTACGTAGGAATTTAACATCTGCTTTATAGCATATTATCCTCATCCGACTTGGGTACGGCATTATCTCCAGTTTTGAATGAATCCGTATGGTAAACATTACCATCACAATGGTGCAAGCTCATACAAAAAAGCAACAGATGCCTAACCATTCCTTTTCCGAGTTTGCAAAACCATATGTTTGTCACATTTCACGAGGGCATTATATACAAGTCATAAGTCGTAGAACTGAGAAGAAAGAGTTCAAAAACCTCAAATTCTCAGAGTTGTCATGAAGGTAGATGTCTAGAGAAATGAAAGTTATTTTTTTCCCTTTCAACAATTCCGACGAAATATCGACACCCGTCCCAACAGAACTCGTTCCTCATAAAAACATCAAGATTCACGGAACAGAGCTAGCACCAGAGTAAATTTTCAAGTGACTTACGTTTCCTCCAGCAGTATAAAGCACTGACGGACACGGAGATAATTGCCAGTAGGGAGATAACCAAGGGTAAAATGATATGCATGTCTTGATAAAAAGGAAGATTGTCTCCACTCCTGGAAGACCTGTCACGATTTCCACCACCAGTGCTGCTTGCCGAGCTCGTGCCACTATTGCTTGAAGGAGAGCTGGAAGGAGAGGAACCTCGAGAGCGGCTGTTCAAGTTGAAACTGTTTGATGTAAGCCCTAGGGAATTATAATTTATTGCATGAGTATAAACCTAACATATTTATAAGACTGTCTTCTCCTCACACACAACTACAACTTTTTTCTTCTCTTGAACACTGAAAGGGAAAAATTGTATGAAGAAGAGCACTTGGCTTGGCGTCATCATCATGATACATGCAAGTATACACTCATTTATAATGATGTATAGTTTTTTTCTCTGTGGAAAGCTGCCCCTCTTCTAGTTACAAAAGACAGACAACGTGCATACATGTTTAGCAAGTGTAAAGCAACATAAATAATAAATTTCTATATTATATCAACTTCCCTGTAAGGGTGTCTGGAAGTTTATTCATAATAGTGGAATTGTTCTTCTTAAAACAAAAGCGTTAGGAAAAAGCTCGTTCGGATTGCAGGATAGATTCTTATCCTAGTCCAAAAGAAGTATGCTTGTTGTGGGAAATATAAGGTATATCTACACAGGACGTACACCATGAACTTAAAAATAAAACCCTACTCATAGGTTAGAACTAGCATGAAAATAGTGCAAACATAATTCAAAGCAGTGGAAATTCTTATATCTCTCTGGTACACAACTTTTACACAATTTTTACGAAGAACAAGAGTTCTTGAGTGGTTGAGCTTTTCCCCACTTACTTTTACCTTATATTTCTGTGAAATACCTTGAGTACATTCTGGAACAAGATACCAAACTAACCATCCCAACCCACATTTAAATGAAACCTTATAGTATACAGCAATCGCTCAATGTAAACATGTATACATGTGCTTGTCCAACGTAATAACTTTTTCACGGATGTGAGCTCAAGTTTGTGTGAAGTTTCAGCTTACCAGAAAGAAGCAACTTATATACACCGTATAATATTCTCTTAAAAAGATACAGGGAAAACGAGGGATATAATAGGGGACAACAACTTCACCACTTTTCTACCATATTTGACTTAAGGGAGTCGTGAATGGATGAAAAGGAAACTGTGACTAGGCTAGAGTACGTGGATAAGAGGGGCTAAGTGAGATTCTGGAGAAACATTTCTTTCCTCAAATACAGCTTTAGGATTTATTTTAGAATAGTATTCAACTTGAAAAACAAAAGGAACGTACGTCGTTTACTTTACATATTATAAAGTTAAAATATGCAAATACATCTCCTAACACCAAACCACTTGTGTGGGTGTGTACATAAGGTCCCTTTTATTCCTCCAGTTATCCAATAATATTGAAAATGTATTGAGGAGATTTCCAAGTTTAGAGTAACGACACTTGAAAGTTATTTTTCATTTTATTATCATACCACCACTCTGATTCTGTTAAACTTTTTATCTTTTCCTTTTCATAGTATTATACAATCGCAGAAGTCCAGACCTTATCCATAAGGAGGGAAAATGGAGGGAAAAATAGAGAGCAACAGTGGCAGCAATAACACCTATTGTTCCTTTGCAAATTGTAGCCATGAGCTTGGATAAAGCTATACACGCAAAATATATATTAAAAAAAGTTGTATCTTTTTATTTTATTATTCCAACGCGTTCAATACAAAACTTTATGAGGAAATATGTGGAAAGGATCATACTTTGCCCATGTTCACATTTTATGTGTCAAAACAAGTAGAGAGGAGAGAGAAAGAAGGAAAAACTTGCTCCCTTTCTTTCACCATGCAAGGCTTATTACTTGTGTTCATCCCAGTGCGGCGGTGGAGAAAAGAGGAAAAGCTCAGTTTACATACTTTGGAAAACAAATGGGAGAGAGAATACAGATCTCACAGACTGACTGCACTTGTGTAGCTACCTATAAATATGTATATATACTAGATAAAATACTCTTGGAACTTTCTCTTTCCTTGCAATATGTAATACGTTTTCTTCTTGAAATGCATAACTTGGGAATAGAGACAATAGACAATCATGCATAGGCATTTATCTTTGTATACTTTTCTTTTCATAACAAAGCACTGGTTGTTTGCGTGTGTGAGCGAGGTTTTTTCTAAGGTTCTTTTCTCTCTCTCTCTCGGCTACTATATAGACTGGTGTAGTGTAGATGAAAGACAGATCTCTTTCCCACCATGTTTTCCTCTCCTCCAAACTAGCTTTAGTCGGAAACCCAGACAGGCAGTAATATTTCAAGTTTTTGTTTAGGGAAAAAGCTTAAACTTTCCTGTTAAATTCGCTAAATAAATAAATAACAAACCACTAACAACCTTATTTCGTTTTGGTTCTACTTGGAAGAAAATATATCTGGAGTGTACCATGTTATATCAAACTGTAATTCTCAATTCATGCTAAAAGGCATAGTATAAAATTGCACATATAAATATATTTCTTTCTCCGTATTAAATCCAATCATGTAATGCATGCATGAGATGTGCATTTTAAAACACGTACATAGAACACAGGCAGATGAATATAGCAATACAAGAGCCCTGAGATATAAAGCAGGTTATGCATAAGGGACAATGAAAACGGTAGAAAAAGTGACATCTCCCAAAATATAGGCGCAAAGTTTACAGATGGCGGAGTGTCAATGCAGTAATAATATTAATATAGTAGCAGATGAAATACTTCCGATGTGGATGTACTTACACCACTATAACAAAAAAGAGTATGACAAGTTGCCCTTTCAAAAAAGCTGTTAAAAGTTGTTGTTTCACACCCGTTTACTATTACACTGCTGAGACTTTCACTTGACTCAACGAAAACATAACTGGATCATAATGTGAATAAGCGATAAACATATACAAGATGCATGAGAGAAAAGGATGAAGACACAAAAGTGGAGGAAACTTTTCCCTCATAAAATGAAAGAAGGGAATAAGGAGGGGGAAGAAATAAGAGGAAATAAAATCGCCCACAGAACTAAACACAGAAGATGGTTAACTACAGAGACTACAGAGAATACAGAGAAAGTGTTTTAGCTCTTCGATATGGACATGTAAAGAATATTGCAGAAAATATATCCAAAGAAAGAGAGAAAAAGTTGTGAGAGGAGATTGTTTGCTCGCTTTATGTTTGGTTGGTTACCTCCTTTAACGAGGGAAGTTGATATTTCATACTCTGCCGTTGTGCTCCCAGCCCCATTGTTCCCGGTTACACGGATGATGTAATCCGTTTCGGGTGTCAGATCATTAATTTGGACCCTTTTATTATTGGCTCCCACTTGGGATGACAATGAAGAGAGGGAAGAGGAACCAGAAGGAAGTACTGCTTCGCCTTGTTGCCTTACTGCTTTCCACGATGGTTTTTATTATCAGCGGGAAATTGCCGCGAAGTGAAAGATGTGATGGGAGGGAGGGTGGAGACGTTCATGAAAGAGGAAATCCAAAGAAAAAAGTGTGAATTACGCACTTATATTTTTCCTTTGTAATGACCCACGCACTAAAACAATTAATAAACTAAAGAAACAAGGAAACACTTCGTCTATTCATTCGTGCAGTAAAGCTTTATTGTTAATTTCCAAAGTGAAAAGTTCCACGTGACCTTGCAACGCATTGCACCAAGTAGAAAATTTAATTTATATGCAACAAATCACAAACTTTTATAATTTGACAAATATCAGACAACCAGAGAAAGTCTACGACTTTCCAGATTTCCCGTATTTTTATTGTCAAACCTCCTTCACTTCAGCATGATATTTGTTACAGCTTGAAAAATACTCCTTTTGGGAAACAATCGAGCATGTCGTGTGAGTGTGATTGCGTGGGCATACTCCCCAAATAGAAAGCCAGATGTATGTAATTACACGTGTCAGTTAACTGTCAAAGCCAAAGATTTCAACTAGCGTGGCTGCCTTTTTCACGTCTAAACGTTTCAGTGGATTTTAGACAATTTAGCAGAGTGAATTCTGTATATCGATTCAATTCACGGGATTGCACATTTTCGTTTCACTTTCACTCACGAAGGTTCAAAAACATCTGGTCATGTTTGTAATCTTTCAACCGTATTATGTGTGTAGTCAACCAGTGCTTTAGCTGACAGGGAATATGCAAGTGACAACAAAATACAGTGGTATACAAGCCACTTAATTCATCTACAGATTAAGCTCATGATTCTCTTACCAAGACTCCAGCTGGTTGCAGCCCTGGGCTTATACTCGATAACGAAAGCGGACACTGGACAATCGGAAGAGTTCCATGCTACCAAGTTGAGCGTAATTGAGGAGGAATTTGATTGAAGGAAATGAGCAGCTGTAGGCTTAGTTGGACGAGAGCCTTTTGTTGTCACTGAAATTGTTTCGCTGGGAGGACCACCACCAATTCTATTGTAACCTAATTAAATGGAAGGAAAAGTTAATTACATAACCTAGCATTTTTTTGCACGTGAATAGTGACAAACAATCCCTAAAACAGGAAAAAAATCAAGGTTTTTTAAAATTACCATTATGAAATTTGTCAATCATCTGAAATTCATACTTATTTGTGATGTTCAAGTTGTTTAAAAGGAGGGCAATAGTAAAAGTAGTTACTGCAATTACTCACCTATCAAAAAGAATTCATACGACCTCCCACAGTTCAGCCCTTCGACGACATAAGTTGACAGCTTTTTGTTCAACGTAGTTTCTTCCCATTCCCCGCCCACAGGTCGGAAATTTAGAACGTAACCTTGAATCGGGGAACCACCATTATCCCCTTGCTTCCACTGTAGTCGTGCGGAATTTGCGGTGATGGCTGTGGGATGGAGGAGAGGGGAAGCTGGCGGAACTGCAAACAGTTGAACACACATTAGACTTCACCTTTGTTCCTGATGTCTAGCCGCGAACAATGTTAAATAATCTAAAGGCAATCTTACCCAGAACATGAAGAACGTAAGCAATATGGTCAGATCCCTCTGGATTTTTTACATTACAGCTGTAATTTCCATTATCAGTTCGTTGAACACCTTTGATGAGAAGTGTGCTATCCTTGTTTATAGCATAGCGGGGATTACTTTATTTATAAAATCGCCACAGAAAATAAAAACAAAACTGATTTAGCATATTTTCAAAAACTCTCTCAACAAAGTCCATTTCCATCTATCGAATATCGTATTACCAAAGTGTACCTAAAACTGGGTACAACTTGCAACATGACATTTATGTCTGTTGACTGGCAAATGGCAAGCGAGATGTTGGGAAGTTTGATCACGTTGTAAATTTCGAATGTATTGGCATCTCATTGTGTTCATCAAAGTGTATTATGTAAAAAAAATGTGATTACTACGCAAAACCAGCATGCCCTCGAACCATTATTGAAATTCCCCTTTTTGCTTCTAAAGTTACTTACCATAAATATAATATTCTAACATCTTATTCAAAACTACACCACCTGTGTATATCATCTAACTTATAGACTGTGGGCCACCTGAGTTTTGAAAAATATTTCTCACCAGTATCACAATGTACCCCTTTTTCACTTTTCCCAGCCTTTCAATAATATGCAGATGGGAGCTGAGTAGCTAGTGAAAGAGTAACATTTGATCGTCACATGAAACGCAGTCTCACCTTTCCCGCTTTCCCGTTACTTTCTCTTCCAACACAGCTCTCACATTACATTACAACCCGGGCATCAGGTGGTACTAGTAATGTCCTCAGGATATTGCATGACATGACATGAAAACTATCCCTTTTTATGACATTCGTACACCATCATATAATACCGTTAACCTAACACTCATACTCACCAATTCCGCTTTTTTCTAGTAGTAATATGCTTATGTTCCGTATATAATAATACAGTTAGGCTCTTTTCTCCTCAGGCGGAGCGAAAACCAAGCCTTACTGAAACTTTTTTCTTTTTCTGAAAAAAAATTCCTCTCTCCTCTTCTCTCAAAGTGTCATAGTATTACATTACATTGCACTTGGTTTGGTTGTTGCTTTAAGCTGATGATGCTTGGCGTACTTGTGCACCACTCTCTGCCTATGTTTTATAGATGTCCATATAAAAATAACCTTTCTCCGATGGTCCTGGCTGTATGGAATGTGTCCAGAATACTGCACTAACAAATGCTAGCAACCTACTGACCTATCACATCACAAACCCAAACCTCTCCGTCTACCAGGATGAGAATCCTTATAAATCCTTGGGATGTAAAATCTAATGCATTCCTTTTTATTGGAACCTAGTTCAAGTTACAGCTTCAATGATCCCAGGCCAGTCAAGAATGGGTTATTCCTGAAAAACATCATTGAAGTGGTTACATCTGAAGGAGAACTAGTGGTGACGGCAATGAAAATGAGGTTATCACTATTACAACCACTTTTATCGTTTCTCCTCACACACCGATGCAATCATGGTTTGAGTGACAGTCTTTTCATAATGTATGTACACGGCTTCTATCATCTCACGAGTTTTCAGCCTATTATCGCGTAGAAAGTGGGATAGTTTCATGGAGGAAAAAATTGGAAATGACTACGTAGTGATTGGCTACATCCATAGTTGAAGCATTGTGTGTGAGAAAGGGAATTTTGTAATTAAAAGAGATTATTGAAAGTTTGAAATCAGATCACGGAACAATCTCTGTAAAGTACTTTCAGAGAAAATCTCCGTGTCGGAAGATCCTCTAATATAAACATAGTTGGTCATTAATGGGCGCATCCATTTTTGAAATGGAATGGCGTGTGCTGGTGGCAATTTTCGGAAAGTTTTTCTCGCTCCTCTTTCCTCTCACGTGATACATTTTGGGCAACTTTATTCTAGACTAAAAATGAGACCCCCTACCAAGTCTTAATAATGCCATCGGGTAATTAAGACACCTAGAGGGTATTATTAGTGAAGAGGGTATATGAATGGTAAGAGAAGCAAAGAGAAATGGAAAAGGAGCCGTGAGCTGAGTGGCATTATTTAGTGTGTGTATACTGCACTTGCACTTACCTTGCTGGGTCAATGATCCTGCCACCTCGTTTCCTCCAAGTAACAATAGGAGCAGGAACTCCAACTGTCAGACACGGCATTAAAACATCAGCCTTCCATGGCGTAGCTATCACCTTGCCAAAAGATATAATCCCTGCAGGGACTGGGAAGACAAAACGAAAAAAAGAAGCAAAAAATGTACTTTCAAAACTACATAGGTATAAAATACCCAGTTCATATCAAGTTATTCCCTTTTTTACATCAAACTGTCATTAAAAACGTTTTTCTTTCTCTATTTCAAAATATTATTCCAATACTTTCCGATTTCCATCTAGCATCCATGTTCACAAAAATATATATCACTCCGGTAAGATGGTGGGGTGTCACGTCGAGAAAAATGTAGAATTGAGCGTTTTCAAAAAAGAAATGGAAAAGGTATGTTTTTACCCATGGCTGTGGAAGTAAATGAGACGGAAGAGCTTCTGGCTCCTTCCCCAATCCTCGTCTCAGCCGTTACCCAGCCTTCGTACGCCTCTCGCCTTTTCAAATCTGTCACCTCGTAATTCCATGTGGACGGCGGTACTGTTTTTTTCACTGTGCGAATCTCTCGACCCGACCCATGATCCAGGATCCTTATATACACATGGAATTTGACAATCCGTCCATTCTCGTTTCTGGGCCTTTGCCAAGTAACGATGACGGATTCCGGTGTGGCTGCCATCGCCTTTATCCCAGCTGGAGCGTCTGGCACTGTAATCGTCACGATATGGTTACAGTATCAAATGGAAATTCGTGATGGTGAAAATCTTAGAATGAAAGGGAATACAGAGAACCATACAAGGAAAGAAACTGGAAAGAAAATGGGCACTGAGAAAAGAGAAATTCTAAAAGGAAAACTGTTTCCTTTCCCTTTTCTACATAGAATGGGAAGAAGCAGGAATAATTTTTTAAAAAGTGTGCATAAGTAAAGGAAAGTAGCAATTTTCTCTGGAAAGAGCATTACGAAAGTATATTGAACTCTAGTAAAAGCTCTGCACACATGCTGATTGCATGCTAGTCATAGAATCTTGTGGAGAAAGTTGGGCAAACACGTTTTCACTTCCTTCTTGGCTTTCCACATTCAATTGCAAAGGAAACATCAATAGATAACTTTGGTTCTTGTACGATTAGTACTTGAAGCCATACTCGACATGCTACTTGAAAATCAAACAGAGCAGCAAAATCCTCATCCTATTCTCTTACATTACATTGCTCGTCTACGTGTACTCGCTTTGAGACTGGAGTGTTACATGAAGCAAGTGACTTTTAAGCAGGGAACAAAGTAATAAAATGACATCATAAATCCAAGGTGGCATATAATAATTGTCCAATGCATTCCTTTGCTGAATACACGCGATATGCGTAGCAGAGCTTTACCGACAGAATATCGTGTTCGTGTAGACACTAACCCTACTCCCCATTCACATACAACTGCTTCATACGTTATTTCAAAGAGCTGGTTATAACTGATAGATAAGAATTCTGTAGATTATGTTAACTTATAGATACAACTACTCCAAGTACTTAAGGAGGAAGCAGAATCACGAGGAATTTTAAATTTAAAACATGCACTTCTCTCCATGTCTATTTTGAAATAAGCAGTACATGTAAAGCGTTAGCCACTGGTGAACTAGAAATTCCTAGAGTCAAAGGAGATGCTTGAAAGAATAAGACTGTACTTTCTAAATGATTCTGTAGACCTTTTCACATTACACTGCATATACATGCAACGAATGTTGAGCTCATTGAGTGAACACATGAAACAAGAACGAAACCACTGCTTGAAAAAGAAGGTCAGCCCGTTTTGCCTTTAGCAAAAATTCCATTCTTGCGCTCGTCCTAGTTGAAACTTTTGCAATAGCTTGAATTTTTTTTCCTAGTTGACATTTTAAAGTGTGCATAAACGTCTCTCCACTTTTGGAGAGAGGAGCAGCAGCTTGTGAACACATATAAGTATGCATTATTTCACTGCTTCATGAGTTGTAAAATTCGTAATGGAGAGGACTAGTAGAGTTTTTAAGAGAAATACTCTCAAAGTGATATACAATCCTAAATGTTTGTAATAAACCCGTGAGGCAGCAGCTGAAGCATGAGACTACGTTATGATGCTATATATTGCTTAACGCATTACATTGGTGAAAGCAATTGTTTGGAGAGAAAGCGTAAAACGCAGTTATATTAGGAAGTAGACAAGGAGGGAAAAGCATTATGATTATTATTACAGATGACGTAGTAAAACACAGTAGCACCAACGCACCTGACTCCAATGTTCGGCAAAAAATGGCTTGGCTGAGAACACCATCACCAACGGCTGTTGCTGCAGCCACTGATATACTGTAAAAGGAAGCAGAGAGAATGGCAATAATATCTGTACTCTTTNGGGAAAAGCATTATGATTATTATTACAGATGACGTAGTAAAACACAGTAGCACCAACGCACCTGACTCCAATGTTCGGCAAAAAATGGCTTGGCTGAGAACACCATCACCAACGGCTGTTGCTGCAGCCACTGATATACTGTAAAAGGAAGCAGAGAGAATGGCAATAATATCTGTACTCTTTACTCGAGATGACAAGTGAATAAAGTCATGAAAATTGTCCGGTGCCTGAAGTATTCACACTTTTACACTAAGTGTCAATTATGGCAATATTGCAATAAAACGATGCAGTAGGGATTGGCTGTTGTCCGATATCGATTAAGAGAAACTGGAGCATGTTCATAGTTACATAATCTCGATTTCCCACAATTACTTACATACTTCACAATGGGCAGTGTTGTGAAAGAATTAGGGACTTTGAAGTTATAATACTTTTACTTTTAATGCTTCCTGAATGGCAGAATAGGCATTGAAAAGATAATTAAATTAAATTTTTAATGGAATGTCGAATTATGTATCTGTAATGCTTTTTTGAGCTAAATTGGTGATGTAAATGACATGCATTCCTTTGGCTTAAAGTATCATAATAACTGTAGACATGTATGAAAGCAAGTCGATTTCCAGTTATCCAGAACTGTTCAATGAACAAAATCAATCCGAAAATCGGCCAAAGTTTGCTAAATAAATGAATAAGAAAGTCATCAGTTCATTTCTTATTAGAGGAAATTGGAAAATCAGAGAAAGTATAAGGCGCGGAAAGTTCTTAAAAGGGTATAAATCTGCTGAAAGACAGACGTATACGTACACGCAGATTAGTAGACCTCTGTAAGTTTGCGTAGCACACAGTAATAATAATAGAATTACACTTTCCTCACATAAAGCACTCACCTATAGTTCGTATACGGTGTCAAGCCATGAACCACAGTATTAGTAGAAGTTATCCGGCTGTCAAGTTCCATTCCTCCTCCAATATTTGCTGGAGCACCAGATGGGATCCCAGTTCCCACCTCATTACCACCATCTTAAGACATAGTCAACAAAAAATTCCTAGTTGAATGAAGCTTAACTTCCTTTATTTCCTTTCTCCATACTTTTATACTACACTAACTAGGTTCAGTAACAAATTGAGACTTTTTTCTCCCACTCGGTTGAGAAAAACGAGGGAGTAAACGAGTCATTCATTCTTTCTTTTGCTCCTCACCTAAAAATCTTACACGCGCGTAAGCGCTCGACATACAATGTATGTGTATTTCTAAAGGCATATTCGTTTCCCTAAATTATCGGAATTGCTATCAAGGGACAACTTTTTTCCTGTCAAGAAAGAAAAAAGGAGAAAGGGAGAGAAAGAAAGGGGTTCTGAGAAATAATACCAACTTGCAAGTAAGTCTGGAATTGCTACTACCATACCACGTGTGTGAGCCTTCTTTATTCTTAACTTGCTTTTTAGGCATAGTACAAGGGAATTTTTACTTGAATTCCATTCTTTAGACTTTCCTCCTAACAAAAAAGTTCTTTCCTTTTCCTCCTTCTATTTCTTTATTTTTTTCCCTAAATTATGTAAATAAATATCTGTCAGCATAATTCAAAGAAAGGAACAAAATTGACTTACTGCCTGAGCCAGTAGAGCCAGCTCCAGAGGAGAAGTAGTATGAGATGGGAAATTCGTCGTCATCAGGAAGAACTTCGAGGACAACCCTGAACGACACAATATTCCCATGAGCGTGTTTTCTAGATGGTGGTTCCCAATTCACGGTGACGCTGTGAGCTGTCGAAGAGGAACAACTGACATCTGAAGGCGCGGCGCTAGGAACTTGTTGCGTGCGTGAGATGCATAAGTAATATTGAATGCATTGGAGTTGAATGTCATTAACGGAATTCGAAGAAAAAAGGCATGCCGGAAGTGACGTGTTGGTTGTCAGCATCGTCATTTTCATCAAGTTTTTAGTTCCGTTACATAATTTTCATTTCCAGCCATATGGTTCGGTAAAAGTTGAGTGGCGAGACAAAGAATTATTCAGAAAAGTTTTGAATTTTTCCAGGGGTTGCATAAAGAGAAAAGGGGAGAACGAAATGCATAATTAATTTTGATTCCAAGTTACTTTCTCCGTAGGATTGAGTCGTTGTACATGAATGAAAATATATCCTGCTCCCGTTTCTTTTGTTATGCTGAAACTCCACATAACATTTCCTGTTTTACTTTTCCCCTCACCCAACTCCCATCTTTTCTGTGTACTCCATTTTATCTCAACTTTCCTCTTACAAAGATAAACACTCGCACATACACATCAGAGGAGAGCAGCAACAATAATAAAGTTTTCGTTCCCCTTCAATCCGAATTAGAAAACTTTTTTCCCATGTTTTCCCCGCAGCTCAAAACGTAAATGCAAAATGCATACATTGCCTTGATATATAGTTGTGTACCCTTTACACCATAGTGCCATAGTGTACAGGGTCTGGTCCAAATGGGATTGTGTAAGTAGGTAAAATCAGAAGGGAACTGTAGTAAAATAAATGAGATGGTTTGCTGGTTCTTTTCTTCTACCTTAGTTTTCAAACGCTAAAGCGGAAAGTTGATATCCCAATGGAGGTAAGAGGATTGAATAGGAGACAACTAGCTAGGACAATGACAAACGTTTAATAGACACTCTTTTTCTCTCTCCTTAGCTTCCCACCAGACTGTGTAAACTGAACATTGTTGTGTGACATGCAATGTTCACTAGGTGTATTGTTGCATACCAAAGCAGAAAAAATGCAATGATACAAATGAACAAAAAAAGGAGAAAAGGGGAAAAAGTTTTTTTAAAGTTTCTTTTGTCGTCAACACCGAAACATGGTCTAGTTAAGTTTTAACAAAAAATAAGTAAACCATGCGGCACTAAAAGAACAACCTTGGGGTAAAATATACATGAAACTGTTTTTGTTTCTCAGTTTACAATCGGGGATTCTGAAAAGATTTTTTTTAAAAGAATAAACACAAAATAGAAGGGAAATGACAAGTTGAATAAGCGGTTTGAAACATTTTCCTAGTTTTTGGTGTCTTGGGAAGCGCTATAAGTACCAGTGCGAGTTTTCAAAAATATCTAATCAAAACAAAAACAGAACTGGTAGAATATCCCAAAACAAAATAGACACGACACAAGAAGCACGTGTCTTTAAGTCTCTCGTCTTATCTTTTCTGCGTTTTTGTTTTGATGATATTGTTATTCAATAGGGAGTACAAATGTTTGCCGTGAAGCTGTGTGTGTGGTCTTATATTGATCTCCTGACTCTAATAATAATCTTCATGCATACCTCAACGTAGTCTGTACGCATGTAAAATACGTAGCAAACATACGAAAATAAAATTACGTATAAGAATAAATTTTCCAGATACACTTTTCCTTCCAAAGGTCTTACCATCTTCAAGAGTAGCCGCAACAGAAGGAGAACTTGTGGGGCCTTCTCCCAATTGATTGTACGCTTGGACGACTACCTCATACTCGGTAAACTTTTCTAAACCGCTGAGAATTGTGTTCAGTACTGGAACATTCCCCGTACTTGTACTCGAACTACCACTTGCAGTCACTGAAGACGAGGCAGACGACGAAGAGGAGGATGTGGATGATGATGATGATGCCACTGCCACGGATGAAATGTCCTCTTGGGTATTTTCAATCCTTGTCCAGTTGTACAATCCGATTTCCTCACTGCTCACACCAAATGCATGCATACATGGGCAGCATACATGGAGCGTAAATAAGGTCAGAAGAAGACCGAGAAAGCAAACAAAGAGAAAAAATAACAGTCACAGGATTTTATCATCAATTCCCTTCCTACCCAAAAGGTTTCCATTATCTTCTAGACAAGAAGCAGAGCTTTCAACCTAAAATGAGGAGGCTCATTAGGACGTTTTGCTCCGTTTCCATTGCACATTCATAAATACATGACGGACCATTTCGGATTTATCTTTGATTTCCCTGATTCCACGAACATGAAATCATGACAAAGGAGAAAGTAAAAGGAAATAGGAAGCTAAGCCCATGGCGTCTTCCAGGTTGATTCGTCTTGTTTATACATAAGAGCGTAAAATGTATCATTTGCTTTTGCCAACATAAGATAGAACTACACTGAACCCTGCTGGTTCACAATGTTCAGTCATGTCAGTCTTTGCATCTGACTGCGGCTGTGGCTTTTAACGGTAATCTAGCGGACGTGATTGTTGTGCACAAAAAGGGTCTTGTAGGAAACGGAAAAGACCACTTTGGCCAGAAAAAATTCTGATGACCACTGCATTATATACACTCTTTCCTACGTGTTATGAACCCTTTCCCCATCCTGTGAATAAGGAGACTGTGCATCTAGATACATCAGGTTTCATTGAGAGAAAGCATTTCATATATTATTGGACAGGGAAGTGAAAGCAAAATGGTGAAAGTATAAGAAAAGTCATGGTCTAAATTAGAAGAACAAAATACGGCACGACGGTCAACAAGGTAGAAGAATAAAAAAGTTCAAGTCAAGGAAAAATCCATGAGAAATCTGTGAAGGAAGAAGTAGCGAGTGCTACGTGACCCTTATGGATGCTATCTCTGAAAGAGAAAAAAAATCCATTCCCATGGGCTTTATTTTAGAAAGTGGGAAGTGATTTCTCTCAAGTTGGACTACAAGACCAACGTGTCTGCTTCACAATTGCTCCTTTTCAAACGAAATTGTCTTACAGGTCTATCTATATTAGCAGTGAGGCAACGAGAGAGGAAGAGCAACTTTGAAAATGTAACGAACCCAAGAATGGCCAATGCAAAACGTGTTCCTGTAGCAGGCAACCCTTGCAATGTAGTTTAACTATATAGCTGCATTAAGGTATGCACCAGAAGCACACATATACCTGGAAACTCGTACCTGAGAATGCATGTAGGTTTGTACATCACAACTATCTAATACGTATTCCTTACACACATACCATGAGCGACATAATTTGTACGCGGGAACCTATATATAGGCACTTGCTAGAGGCAGTAATGGCATGATACTAGGATCATCATCGTCATGATTATTATAACAAATGACACGATACAAACATACCATGCGGAAAAGACTGTAAGATAGAAAAAAATGTGAAAATGTCATGCTTCCAAGTCCTACCTGGTTCGTTTGAGCCCAACGTTGTAACCCAGTATCAGTCCGTGCCGACGATCTTTTGCTGGAGGCTGCCAGGAAATTCTAAGTTCGGTGGAGGAAACAGGTTCCACGGTCACGTATTGAGGAGGGCCACTGGGTGGCTCACCGTCTGTGGTTACCTTTTTAATAAAAAAATATATTCCTTACATGGTTTTATTTGACACTGGTCGATTTACAGAATAAATTTTGAGTACTCTTTTCTGAATAAAGTTTTTCTGTTAGAAAAACTTCCCTAAGGAAAACAACAACATTCTAGACAATAATATGCAAATCAACAACTGTTCTCTAGTTTCAGGTAAGCTCATACAGGAAACAACCACAAACGTCGACAAGACAAATCCCATTTGAAGTTGAGCCCATTTCCATAATAGTCTTCATAGAATAGAAGATACATTTTCCATCTTGCAAGTACCTCCTTTCTCCCTCAATAATGCACAACAAGTTAAGTAAAACAAGTGGGGAAAGTTTTCTCTTTGACATAACGTGCAGGAAACTATTATTTAGCATTTTAACAGAGAAATAAAATTTGCCGGAAAACAAAATGTTTTGAGGTCATACTTTGAGCCTATATTACATTTCTCTATAGTTTCACTTAGCCACTCACTCACCTCAAAGACTTGAGTGGGCTCTGAGGTGCCAAGTTGGTTTCTAGCCTGGAGACGAAAGTGATAAGTGACGGCGGGAAGGAGTCCACTGACGACTAAGGAGTTTTGATCTCCTGAAGTAGATTTTCTCCGCATCGTTGTCTCGCTCCACTTCTCTGAAAAACCAGGCAGGGCAAGTACCCCTCTGATTAAATCTCATACGACAATATTTCTTCATCTTTTTACATATAAAAGAAGTTGTCAAACAAGCGAGGAAGCCAGTGGGCAAAAATATCATTTCTGAATTACCAAGCTATTACTGGAAAGCCAGAGGAGTCTGAAAATGAATAAGGGGAACAGGAGAAAGAAGTTGGAAACGGTGCTTGCCACGCTCAAAATCTCATTTTACATTCCACAGTAGAAACCACTCTGGAGTACTTACTTTGTACGCTCATTTCAAGTGTTTCGTAGAAAATTAATAATTATGCTTTCATTTAAGTAAGCACAAAGTGGTTATAAGGTACATGAGCAAAGTAAAATATACCGTTTACTGGATGAAAGGAGCAAGCACAGAATACGTTCTCTCTTCTTCTTCATTATCACCGGGATATTAACACATTAACATTTAAATCCGGAAGAAACCCAAACCACCCAGTCCAATGATGGCTCTGGTTAAGTTTGCTCCATATATGCACCATCATCATTCCCAGATACTTAAATGGTAGCATTCATGTGACATATGGTTTTCTTGTAAATGTACATTTTACATTTGAATATCATACATCTAATATAATGGGTTTTATCAGAGTGAATATTTTTTTTTGCTGAGGTACAAGTGTTCAAGTTATTAATGCTTGTTCACGCTTTCTTCCCTTTTCCATCAGGATGGCGTCGACGAAACCTGTCTAATATGCGTATGCATGAAAAACAACCCTTCTTTTCACAAGTGGAAATAACACAACAACGTATTCACAACCAGAAACTTCTTCCTGGCGATAGCTGGGAGTGCTTCTCATCATGATCATCATCAACAGCAGCACTAGCACCATCCCCATCATCATCATCAGACAGAGTTTTAATGGGAAAACTCATCCACAATGAATTTGTGAGGGAAACCAAGTAGAATTAATGAGATCAACTTTGAAAATATGCTTGCTTTTCTCCTCTCTGTCGCCGTTTTATGCTTCTAGCATAGATGAGGAAGAGGATGATGATGTTGTTCTGTGTGGTATTTGCCTGCGTTGCAGTTCCTCTATTTCGAGCTGGTACTGGCAGTTTTCCACTTTTGCAAGCAAATATTGTACAAGACACAGACATTATTTGTTTGCAGGAAAAATAAATAGAAAGTAAGAGAGTAGATAAAACCATATGGAAAAGTAAAACTGAACCTCCGCTCTACTCCGATGGAAACCAGGAGCAAGGAAGACACAAGCAATAGCATATTTTGCATTATTTGCTTTGATGCTTATTTTAGTGGACGAAATGTGAGGAGAAGGGATAAGTGGAAAAAAGTACATGGGAAAGGGGAATGAACATTCTCCTATTTAGACGACAAGTAGACGACATACGTTACGTTTCATATATAAGCAAGGATGCATGCATGAATGCGTATTTTTTCCTTTTTCTCGGAAAGCAAGCAGTTCTTGGCTATTTTAAGTGAAAACCTGTTTACAACATATATGCCATCCTCCTCATCATCAGGATCACATAACTCGACTCGTATTAAAATCATCTTTTCTTCTTCATCTATCTACCGAACCAAAAGGAAATTCCTGCTTGCTCTCTGCTTCTAATACCACTCGATCTTGTACTTGAGAATGGAGAAACACAAAATTGAGTTTAAAAAACATATTAACCAAGGATATGCGTAGTACGCGTATCAACTCATGCGTGTGTGAATAGCGAAACCCTTCAAGTATGTGCTTTTCCACCTTTCTCTAGATTATTCAAAATGGGAGTTGACATTATCTAGCTGGAAGAACTAGTCTTGTTTAAAATAAATATTTTTTTTTCTGGAATTTTTCTGCAAACGTAGCAAAATAAACTAGCTAAGAATACAGGCAGTTCCTACTTTTGTATACAAATTTGTCGCAGGCTATTCAACTGGAATTATTTATACATGTAACTTTATATCCATTTGTATACAACAAAAGGGAACATACAGTGTCAGTGCTCAAAAAGCAATATGTGACGTGAAATGATACTCATAAATTTACAGGAATACCCCTTTCTCGGTTGTGCAACCAGATGAAAACAACACTGTGAGCGCTCCTGCTAATCGCTAGTATTACACTGTTTTGACGATGTAAAAGCTGCGTCAGGATATATTTATATTTTCATCTTGGATAATATACACACCATACATAGCACACAAAACCCGCTAGTAATGTTATAAATAGACTTTCTCCTGCCAAGAATTTTCTCCCAGCTTACTTGTCCTCTGTCTTGTCATATCCCATTCTGTTTCAACTAATGCCTTGCCCTGATTTAAGCCTTACTTTTCTATACAAGCCATCGTCATCATCATCGTCATATTTTCTTCTGGTTCGCGTCTTCATATACGTATTTCCTATAGATATAATCCTCATGGATAATACACAATACCCACAAATGGACACCAAATCCACCATTAGGAATGGAATATGATGAGGAAAGAATGAAAGGAACATTTTGCCAAGAAAAGGAGAAAAAAGGCAACATCTATATCTTCAAAAATCTCTTCCGTTATTTCCATCCCTTTTTATTTATTTGTGGATGAATACATTCCATGTGCGAATTCGTGCATTCACACGCTTGGATGAGTTAACATGGATCCTGTACTCTTATAATATGCAAGTTATACTAGTATTACAAAGCGTAATCGCCTTTCTCCGACCATTTCCTTAGAGTTCTTTGTGCCTTTACAAGAAAAAGAAGAGGAAAAGAATCTCATACCACATGTTATCTCTATAGCCATTCGTGCATGATACATTTCCCGATTCATTCATGGGCTTTTGGAAGCCTCCTGGTGTTTCAACGTCTCATCACTTTCTTATCTACATTATGTATCTGGCGAATATAATACGCATAATGTGATGTGATGATTATCATCATATCCTCATCACATCATGAACATACACTGCTTTTTCTGCGGTTTGCTTTCTATACTGTTGTTAACCCGGCCACAAGTTTTTTTCCCTTCCATCTGATCATTCCGATCGGAGACGTTTTTACATCCTTTTCCCTTGAAAATATGCATGAGAAGTGACGGGAATATGATAAAATTGTGCATGCTTGGTTACATGATGATGAGCATCTTTTTAATAGTTTTAAAAACCACTCTGCTCTCGTATTATGCATACACAGCAGTACAGATTTTTTGGTATCTTGACTAATCCTTCTTTTTCATTCTGCTCCTTTCATTGTTCTCATTTTCTCATCATATCTCCTTGTTGATCTCCCTTCTAGGAGGGGGAAATCTCTGCAAAGCATCCTTAGAATCTTCAGATTGTGTCATTACAATATCTGATTCATCGTTGTTAACAAAATACAACTTGTACGCAAACTTATACCACAAACCCACTCCAATCCTACTTTCCTGGTGGATTTACAGGATTATAATATGGCATAAAATGCTGGGGAGGCAAAAAAAGCTCCTAAACGATTTTATCAGTTTTTCAATCAACTTTATGTAGTAGTTTGCAATAGCGGAATATAATGCACATATCTGATGCATTTGTAATGGCAAGCATGCATAATAAATAAAGTTAACATTACACTGCAAGCGTACGTAGATAAATACCACCTGCTTCATTCCCATACATCATGGATGAATTCTAGAATGTTATTTAGTTTGTGAAAAGGATTGTAATAAGCTCATAAATGCGCATAGGTACTTAAATAACCTAAAGATAATGATAAAAGTGATCGAATCATATATTTTTAGCCAATTTCAATTAATACATATATTTCACGTTGGATCATAACAATATGCAAGTATCCATACTCATGAGATATTAAATAATTTAAAAGTTAGAAGCAGAGTCATAGCTGTATTGAAGGGATGCCTACTTTTGTGCTGTAAATTCTAAGCTGATGACGAGGTTCTGATTTCATCACTACACCGTCAGCAGTTCATTCTTGAGCTGTCGGCAACTGGGTTATTTCTTATATTTGACGGTGTAATAAGAATAAGCCTATTTACACACGTTTCTTGGCTAACCTACACAGCTTACTTTTTGATACATGCTTGCCGACAATGTTGGCTCCCTCAGTTACATGTCTGCTAGTACGCAGTATACTAGTTAACTTGGCAGGGAGGAAAGCAAGTTGGAGACAGTAAGAATGAAATAAGCATAAGCTGGCAAAAAATGTTGTATTTATTAAAATTGCATGAGTTCCTTCCGATGTGTTTCTCTCCCTTCTTATTTGTATCCCAGTTTCCTTTCATGGTTTTTTGGTAGGAAAAGTAGGCTTAAGTTTAATAATATTTTTTGCCTAGATGAACAAAGAAAGCAGGGATTTTCTGGAATACATTTTTTTGCTTGAGCAGGGAAACGTAACGAAGGGATAAAGGAGAGAGAATTGGAAGAAATATGGGCAAACAGAGTATAAAGGTATTCAAAAGAGACGGCAGTAAAAGATGAAAGCGGTATCGAAATAATAATAATAATGTGGTATAATAGGTTACAGTATTATACATGAAAAGGTAAAAGCGGGGGACGGAGTATATAAAAGTTATATTTGTACCTGATTCCTCTTTGTACGAAAGAACATAGTCCAACACGTGGGCATCATCGTCGGACAAGGGAAGCGCCCAAGATAGCACAACAGAACGACTTGTATGCTCCAAAGCTCGGAACTCTTTTGGTGGTTGTGGTCGTTCTGAAAATCCATGGAAAGAGATCGTAAAAATGTATAATATGCATAAATTATTTCGTTCATTGTAGGGAAAACTGTGAATAGGTAGATATTAAACCGTAGAATAGCTCACCCTGCACTAGCAGCGAAACTCGTAGGGAATCATGACCAAAGGAATTCCTAAATTCGGGAGTAATACACGAATCTTTCATTTGAGGATGTTGTAATATAAGAGACTTGATCAAAATATAAATAAGAGAAATGAAGGCTTACACAGCTATGCATTCAAAATCTCCTCGGTCAGTCAGGGAAACTTGTTGAATGATCAATTCGGATACAGCAGGTGAACCAGGTCCAGAGCCTGGATTGTTATCCACAGTGTATCTGAAATTGTGGAGATTAGAAATTCGTTCATACAGGATACCTACATTAAATAAACTATCATCATCAACAACCATAAATACCATAAAAATCAATTTAACTCGAATACTTGAAGAAGTCAAGCATATAAGCGCATGCAAAAATTCTGTAGAGATGTTTTTTGCTTGTTATTCTTATTCAAAGCAGCAACACTATTTTTACAGCATGGTTCTATCAAAGAAATTGGATTAGGACATGTCTTTTGGTTCTATTCTGCTTACCTTTGGTCATTCGTGTCATTTACCGGAATCCCTTTAACGTTCCAAGTAATTTGGATAGGTTCATCTCCTTCAGCTTCGCAACGAAGCCGTGCCACTTCACCCCGTCTTACCATTTCTTTCGGAGGTCTTGCTCTTATCCTTGGGGCAGCTATCAGAAACCATAAAATTTGTCGCTTGATTAATCCTTACGAGATATTTAAGCACAACTTCATGAAAAACCAAAATTCTGCGTTTCACAACAACAAATACATAAATTTCTGCACTCAATTTTCTGATTGCTATCAATTTGAGAAGTTTTCTCCAACGAATATAAAATAAGGAATATATGAAGTGCTTAAGAATGTTGTTAGCCCTTGAAAACTTATTTAGTCGCCTTTTTGATGCCCTCGACGATCAGATAACGCATTGAGTTCGGGAACTCCTCATCACTTTCACCCCTCGCTTATATGTACCAGCATAAAGATGCATATATACTTTCAAAAGAGTCAACACATATTGTTATTTTGCTGTACATATTTCGTCTACTGCTGACACTGCAATGCTGCCGAAAACAATTTATTTCTCTCGTAAGCTATGACCAATTTTCCTACTTTATAGCCCGTATTATATTGAATCTTGTGTGTGTTGTTGCATCATCATTCTTTTTTACTATCTGTCTTTTTTCCTCACACAAACTACTGTGGAAGACTAACAACCCAATAAAACCGGAGCAAAAAACCGCCACCGCCGCACAACCCTTCTGCATAAAAAGCCAGTGAAGTTGTTTCTCTTTTCTCCTCTATCACTACAAGACGAGCCGAAAAGGAATGAAAGCCAAGAAAAAGGAGACAATACATAAAATTTACTTTTGTGACAACACCACCAACAAAAACAACAACAGCTGTACTTGCAAACAAAACTATGCCATGCTTTTACTGCAGTAGTTCACCATGTTTTCCTATAACCGTGGAAGAAACAATGCTTCAAGTATCTGTAATTCCCATACCAGTTACCATCCACATGCCCTGATATATGTTCCCTTTTAAAGCTGATTCCGCTATTCCATTTCAATAGATTGTGCATATTGCAAATCTTTCTTTCTATAGAGGAAATCCATTGGGACTGAACATTGGGATTTGAGTGCACACATATATAGGTTCAATACTGAGACAGTCTGCATAATCTGTACTGTCTATTGGGATTTTAGATCACTTTATCAGATTCTTCCTCCTTCTTGAATCGGAGCTGGCCATAAGAAAGTTGTTAGATTTGAGTTGCTTTTACTATGCGATATGCATGCATCAAATCTTATATTACCCATTCATTCATTCCTTTTGATGGTGGTTTGTATTCTCCATCTATTCAAAGACGATATGAGTATATTTTGTACATGTATGAGTGCCGCTGATGCGCTAGAACGTGTTCCTCCTCAACTTTCAATATAAGTCAGACGAATAACCAACCAAGCTGACTTCTTGATTCTTGGCAACCATCTTTTCCTATTACAATGCTAAGCCTCCTCCTTTTCTCTCCCAAAGAAGAAAGTGAGCACCAGGCCAAGCTTAGCGTTTTTTCCACCAAAAATGCAATGGGATGATAGAGGTTTGCCAAAGGATACCACAATGACGCCTTGAATACGTTCTAAGGCTTGATCGACTTGTTATACTTCTCTCAAGAAAAAACTATTTTCCAATATGAAATAGAAATAGAGTAAATTCGGTAGATCAACATAATATTCATATTCGGTATCAAATATACCGGCCTGGGACGTTATATGAATGAAGCCGTATCATGACATAAGACTAGAGAGGAGGACGACGAATGATTTCCAATCTCCAGCCTTTTACTTGACCGAGCAAAGAGAAAGGAGGAGGAAATGCATAAAAAGGATCGCCAAAATGTGATATATGAAACGATTCATTCCTTTCTCTCCCATCATGTCATGTGGTGGTGGTCGTGACCAAAAATATCTATGCTCATGGTCACAATGTGTACATCTTTATTCCTTATATAAAACGCGGATATAACCTTCAGTTGTGGTGTGGCTATTCATTTCTTACGTTTTCATACATACCATTACACCTCTACGGCAGTGGCTTTTCTTGCGACTTCCTTCTCAAGATATTCTCGTCGACTCTGTGAGATGCGAAAAAGGAGATATTATATGCCAGCCAGTTTCTTATTCCCACAAGTTATAACAGATAATAATAATGTATCTTTCCCATTGAAGGGCTTCCTTCCTTATTTCTTTCCTTAGTGAGATCATGCAGCAGCCACTACTGATGATGATGATGGGGAATAGAAGTCCCCTAGAATATTTTTTCCTTTTGGAGCTATGTATATCGCAAGACTCATGCATACCTCATCTTCTATACACTATAGATACTCACAATCACGAACAGTCTTTTTGCAGTGTGAAGCCCACATTGCGAGCTTATTCTTTTACTTTGTTACTATTTTCTTCTGGAAATAAGCAGCTGAACTGAACCAACCAAGTGGAGAGATGAGAAGGAGGGAAAAGGCCCTTGATGTCTCAAATCTCAAGAAGACGAGAGAAGATATATGCGAGAGTGAGAGAGTTGAGTGAAGTCGAAAATGGGATATTTTTATATATGAGTAACAAAATGAAAGTGTGATACATAAGTGTCGTGTATTTTGTGAGACGGAGTACGTGTTCCCATCCACGAGAGAACACTACAGCGTACCTATATCCCCCTAACTTATGAGAGTGGCTGAACTTGAGTGAGTGAGTGAATGAGCCATAAGCCAATATGCAATGCAATCTGTATTAGTATGTACTTGAGGTCTTCTTCTTTTCCCTTTCCTTCCGTATTTTGAGTGGAGAAAGGCTCAAAACGTCAGAAATAATGAATGTGATCGTTATCGGGCCGATCAAAAGCTCGTGTTACTACAGCTTTACTTTACCCCAGCTTCACTGTCTCGGTACAGAGCATTCTGCTTTTTGCCTTTCATGCTGTTTTCTGGCTCCAGCTTCTCCTTCTTTTAATGAAATGGAAAGACAGATATGGGACGTCTTTGATAGACTTAAGGACTCACTTCTTCATCTAACCAATGAAGCCACTAAAACCAAGCCAAAAAAACGAATCGAAACCACAGAAAGCACACGTACCATACATGGATATATTGATGAAGATCAGCTCGGTCGCATTGGATTGCTTCATGTTAAAAATAAAGAGAGAAAGAGAGAAAAAACCATGATTCAGGAGTTGGGATGAAGAGCCATCGTATATTATGTGTGGTTTGTAAGAGGCATTACGAATGATCTTAAATTACAGTTTGAGCTGGCTCTACTCGTACCCACCGTCAGATATTGTCAGGATGAAAGGTTGTGAATCCTTTATGAATTTTTCAGTGCTTGTTCCCCATCGCCCAGTTATATATGAGGACAGATGAAACGAACGAATGTGCTTACACAAGAATCCCTTTTCATACCCTTGAAAATGGAATTTTGGCAAGTTTATCGACGGAATCTTATCATGAATCTTCAATAAGATGGTTGACTTAAGTGGCTCTGGCTGTAAATAGCGATGAGATGAAGGGATACGACATCTTTATTCCTTCATTTTATTAAGGACATCGCATAAAAGTGCCAATATATTTTGATGGATAACTAATAATAGGAGGACTGACTAAACTAGAAACCTACATGACAGCAGCAGCTTTATTTGACAAGGTGCAATTGAACCCATTTCCTATATGGATTCAAGGAAATCTTCTGCTTCTTTGACAAGTTACCCAGAACAGTTTGACAAGTTCTTAAATAAAAAGAGTGTACAAGAATGTACATGAAACAGACGACGAGGGCGACAACCACTTCGAAATAGAGCACAGGATTGTGAGAAAGTTGACTTACCGTTGACAGTGAGCCGGATCAATTTGCTGATCCCAGGACCAACCCCATTATTTGCTTGGCATAGGTAATGACCTTCGTGATCCTCTGTAACTCGGCTTATTATCAACGTCCCATTCTCAGCTGAGAGCACTCCAGGAGTTCGATAGCCTACTTCACGGAACTCCTTTTTGTCCAAGTTGCCTACAGTGCAAAAATACATTTGAAGTCGCATACGTCTTTAAAACCGTATACCATATCGTCTATCACAAATGTACACTTTGTGGTACGCCTTAAGCCGAACAAAAAATCTAGCATGTATTATTTGGCAAAATGGATACTTTTAGAGTCCTTATAAATCTGGCATGAAGAAAAAACGGAGAGTAAGTGAACCAATAAGATCTAAAGAACCCTACAAGAAAGTGAAAATACACAACGTTATCCATACTTATCTTTCTGGAATAGCAATCCAAGCTATTTTAAAGAAGCTTCTGCATTATACGTCACGATACAGAATATAAACGGTGTGAAATCTCACATCTGCATAGAATATCCCTAGCGAATGGGTGGATAACCCCACCAGTACAATTCACACAAATTTAAAAATCTTACATCATCACATTCACTTTCTTTTCCATTTTCCAAGATCAATAAAAAATCCTTTGCATAGACTAAAATTAAAATCTCTTTTCACACTCCAAATCCACTTTAAGCACAACTTACCAACGGTTTGTTTCCAACGAATGGCTGGCTTAGGAAATCCTTCGGCTTGGCAGTGAATGGCGACATGGGTGCCCACATAAACGGACTGGTCTGCCGGCTCAACAACCCATTTGGCAGGGACTATTTATCGATGCAGACGTCGTTGAAGGAGTAGTTAGTCCACATACACACATGGTGGTCGACACAATACGAACAGTTACATATGGAGAGGAAAAAAAGCACAAGGGAAATGATAAATGGTTATAGCATTTTCTCCCTCTCGAGTTTCTACTCTTTTCCATTGCTTTTTACTTTTTTCCTCTCATTTTACTGCAAATACGCATGTAAAACCAACAACTAAAAACTACAATGCTTTACACAAAAAAAACTACTCTACTTGGTATCACTTATAAAAAGTGCACTTAACATATTTATATAGATATCACTTCTCAAGAAAATAAGAAAATCGACAGAATTATACTGGTTTTTCACTAATGCAGAGCGGCATGTAACATGGTAAGCAACTAGCAAAAACCATATATTTAACAGACAGAGAATGTAATTTTGCATTAAATAATGTGCGAAAGCAACTTCTACTCAAGAAGAGAAAGGGAGACAAGGAGCGCAAATGAAAAATAACACTTTTTGCGAGAAAGAATAAAAAAGAAGGGAAGCGGATATGCGAAACGGCAGTTCTCTCTGTGGATTTTTATTATCAGCAGCACTCCCACTCCCAAATTGAAGGCGTAATAATGGCATAACTGTGGTACACATAAAAGGAAAACGCTTCACATGCAGATATGCATAAACTATGATTATGCTTCTTGTGAATGAAATTTTCGAATGGTTTACTAATATACTGTTCTACATTACAGGCCTAAAGTTCCTGCGGCTAAGAAGGCGTGATAACGCTATGCTTCCTTTTTACTCAGAGGTGGTCTGTATTCTGTAATACGAATGGAGTGGGTATTATAAATTACAAACTTTCGTAAAGAATGCATGAAACGATGCAAGACTCGAAACAACCGTTTCTTCTGATAAAATATCGATTCCGTCCGATAATTCGACCATCAAGACGGACGCTAAAAAGTGGATAATAATTTATCTGTTTGTGAAAGAAGGGAAAAATGGTTCAAACATAAGTATTGATTTTCTTTTCAAATTTTTGTTTCAAAAAAGAATCACTTCCAATTTGAACTATGTAAACAAAGATCATACATAAGACTCTTCTGAATTTGCCGATTTGCAAACATGAAGGGAAAAAGGAGGGGTGCTAAATTTAAAAACTATTTTGGTAAACAAAATTTCCAACATAGTCCAAATCTTGTGAGTTTATTTCCTCTAGAACTGATCATCGCATTAAAGGATGAAGAAAAAGGTAGAACGCAACAGTTTACCGAGAATTTCATGCAATAAAAACATGACATGCAACAGATAGATTCCAATTCAACGCTGTTATTCCTAGCCCAAAAGTAGAGCATAAAAACTTTCTTTTCCCTTCTTTTATCTCATAGTTTCAACTTTTCTCCCTTACTCAAACACTCTCAACAAGACAAAGAAACTAGGAGAGAGAAAAACATATTATGTCGGACGAGTTTGGAGTCAGCGAGGAGAACGTAAAAATGTATACTTTTGCAAACTTTCTTGTGCAATACCTTCTGTTCCTTTAATACATTAAAGTAAAATACACATGACACACAAGACAGGAAAATATCATGACAAAATCCGCAAACACTTTCATCACTAAAAGGAAAAGTAAGCAAAAGGAACAAGCGAAGTATCAAAGAAACACAGTTATTTCATTGTGTAGGAATATATGTGTTTTTTTTGTGGAAAACTTTTCCGAAAGATAGAAAAGAAACCATTTTCAAACACAACAAGCTCATGATAAATTGTCAAGCGAGGAAGCAGATTACAATGAAAGTGAAAATATACAAACGGAATAGTTACGGACGGGTAAGTTTGAGCGTTTTAATATCTTTATATTTTGTATATATCACAGTACTTTAAGTGCATTTCAATGAAGTTCCATGCAGCATGCATGTATATAGGACAGGCATGAGTTGAGTTGAGGCAGGAAAAATAACTTGTAGTACATTGATACGACATCAGGGACACCCATATCATCCTTTCTCAGCCTTTTCACTCCTTTCGGTTGTTTTCTTGAGGAAGGGAGGAAGACAATTCAACTTTTTTTGTTTTACCTCATCCTTTTTTCTATTCCTTATGCATGCATGAGCAATGTAAGTATGCACGGTGGTTTGATATAGAAGAATGTATCACGAGTTGAAACGTAATACAGCAAGTTCTAAAGAAAATTTCATTTCATTTAAGATGGTATGGCTTAGAAATGTATGTAAGCTTTTACAAGATGATGTTGTAAGCTTTTACTCGTGCACAACTGATTCTTGTATTTTGCATGTGAAAGTATTTTATCTCGCAGGAAGGATCTGTATTGTCGAGGAGAACAGAAAAAGAGTATAATCTCTTGTGGTGTTCTCAAAAATGGAATGGAATATTATCCTATTCTGCTTTTTTGCTAAGTAGAAAATGTGATAGGGTGGCATGGAGGTGTGCAAATAACGGCGCGTTTGAGCAGATGAGCGGATGTTAGCTTTCCTCCAAGCAAAAAGGCATTATTTTTGGTAACCTTAACTGGATGCATCATTTTAATGCATTATTTGTACCCATATGGTACAGTAAATACTTATTTGTCCTTTATTTTCTCAGAACGAAGGCATGTAAAGGTATCCCGAGCAGATATTCCTGTGGTATAAGCAGTAAAAGCCCAAATTCTAATGCTGTTCTTAGTTTATAGATATAACAACAGTTCATTGATTATTCACTCAGGAGAAAGACATTTCCTAAATGCGTGCTGCGTTGGCGTGAACTACACCGTAAGCAACCGGAAGCCACTGATGATTCAGCTTGCATGATACCTGAACATATGTAATATGCCAATGTTAGTATTTGTGGCTTGGAGAAGCAGCATTTAACAGGGAGGTTATTGTCTGTGCAAAAACTAATGTTGATTTTTTTGGAACAGAATAATTCAACACGATGATGCAAACCTAATTAAACAGCACTATAAATATAAGTAGTACTTGTCAAAGATTATAATAGAATCATCATGAGGGAGATTGTGCATGTAAAGTTGAATATTAAAGAGAAATCAAATCATTGGATAATTTTTCCGAATTCAATACAAGTAAAATGTGAAATGAAGATGAGCGAGAATTTGCATGTTATACATTGCTTTTTGGGGAAAAATCATTGATATTTTTATTTTCAATTTTTGACAATGGTGGGCAAAGTGTGAGCGAGGGTTCGAGCAGCATATACGATACGTATTAATATGACTGTGCGTCAGAACAAGGATTTTCACAGCAGTGTAAATAACCTGGGACACAGATTGGTTTGCATTTTGTAAAATACCAAAAAGTTTTACTTTCCCCGCCCCTTGTTTTCCTAATTATGTATATAGCTATATAGTTCAAGCTCTTGTGCAAGATTATCAATCTGAATTGAAGAATGAAAGATAAAAGCATTCAGTAAACTAAAACTTTCCAAAATAGAAACTTCAGTAAAGCTGCAAACTTGTAAAAAATCTTATTATTGTTTAGTAATAGACTGAAGAAGTAGCAGATGCTTATTTTTTGCCTTGAGAATTCTGCATTCAAAGGAGAATTTTCAACATTCACATTCTGCACTTGCATGTATGGTGAGGTACAAAAAAGGAGTTAGTTGTTTGTTAGCAAGTTTTCAGGTCGATGGTTGATAATCTACAATGCAAAGAGTAATTTTTTAGAAATGAAACTAGAACCTTTAGAAAAAAACGGCCAAAGTCCATACTGTTCTACATACCACTGAACAGATCCGACATGAGCGTATTTTCATAATCCTATCTCTTTTATATAATATCCGTTGTGCGGATGTCAATTAATTAGAGTGTCAGCGCGTTGAATATAATGGTGTTCGTATGACGCAGCACAGCAATGAAATAAGCTAAATTTGTGAAGGTTATAGATGTGTCCATTATGCATTACATTCATTTCACTATTTTTGCATAATATAATTTGCTATATAAGAAAGTTTAAAAAAGTTTTATCATGCAATATTTAACAAAGAGTCACAGGGAAAGGTGCCCGTGCGGAGTTACTATATAAGATATTTGCATTGTGCAGAGGTAAAGTGCCTTTTTAGAATCTAGGTGCAAATGCAAATTGTGAAAACTAGACTGGTGAGTTAGCTAAATCGAGTAGTATTTAATCTCTAATTGATAATTGAGTTAATAAAACAAAACGAGCTCATCATATTAATATCATGTCATATTAAATGATTTGACTGTCAACTGTTCAGGAGATATTAATACAGTCAAGGCATATCAATTGATAAACTTAATGTTAAGATAAAAATAATGAAAGAGAAAGTGCAGCAGTTTTACTAAAATATTCTCTGAAATTCTTATAATTTGGTAATTATGGGGAATATCTGTAACTATTTTTTTTTCGTTTTTCTTTGTTTTGGTAAAAAATACGAACCGGTGACGATGAGCTCCGCAGTGTGGACGGCTGTGCCAGCCAAATTGGAAACTTGGCAAGAGTAGTTGCCACTATTGGAGGCAGTAATATTGGGGATGGTGAGGATCGTTGAGAAAGGAGGGAAGTAACTGACATGTACCCCACCGCCTACATCCCCTTCTGGAGAGGAACCCTCCAACACTTGACCCCCTTTTGACCATGTCAGTTTCAAAGGCTCATCACCGGCTGTTGTTGTACATATCACTTGAGTCCTCATTCCTTCCATAAGGCCATCGCCGAAGGAAAATGATGAAATCCGTGGTGGAACTATGTATATATATTTAGTCAGGATCTTTTTCAATAGTGCCGTGTATTCAGATTTTTACAAGGATAAAATCTCTCTAGAAAACTAGATATGATGTTTCTTCATCTTGATTAGGAATATAAATACTGATGTAATGTTACATTGATGCCGAACGCAGAGAAGTCGGACGAGGAAGGTAATGAATGACCTATTCCGATTTCTTAGAACCGGAGCCATTGAGCCATCCTTTAGTTTAGCGAATGCTTTTGACAGCATTTTCCCATGAGCGTTCAAGGTAGAACGCGAACGATGGCCGGTAAAAAGTCATAATGATAGATGAATTCGTATACTATTTGCGTGGGAATTTTTCGATTATGATTTCGAGTAGGTTTTGCCTTTTTCTATTGCAAACGAAACAGTATTTACCTAATACTTTTAGGCACTGGCAATTTGCATTTTGTGAAGTTACCCATACCCAAATGTATACCCTTTTGAACGTTTGGATGGAGATTTTATATGAGTATTTTTAGAAAATGTAAGTTGTACCTAGAATAAGACAGATATAAATAGTATGCATACCTAAAAGTTGAAATAAGTTAGCAGAAATGGAACGGAACATAATTATGTTCATAGGGGTTCATTCATGCATGCAAAAAGTTCCATCGCTCGGAGTTGGTTGAAAATCTCTCATTCAGAACATTACAACTTGCCGAACAACGTACAAAAGTACACTTTATATACGGGACTACACAGTACACAATAAAACTTCTATCTAACATGAGCGCACACCAAACTAGTCAAATAACAGCATAGCTCACTCCCAGTCAGTAGTAATAAAACCGAAAAAAAATTATTTACACTCGGTAACAAAACTATCGGTTGCTTATTTTTGTTACCTTGTATAATCATCATTATCAACATCATCAATCAAGTCACGTCATCATCACACGCAATCATACAAGAAATGAACAATAGTACAAAGAAAAAGGGAACTTTTTGCATGCACAAGAAATATAAAAACACAGAGACAGTCAAACATGTTGAGGTAAAACTTTAGCGACAACCATATGTAAACTTTTAATTAGCTTTCTCCTCTCCGCAGCAGGTATGTTGAGATATTTTTAGGAATAGTTTGTGATTGAACTGAACAATATATATTGCGTACATGAGCATTTTACTGGAGCTGGATTTTGGTATAATGTTGGAGCGCAAGTATTTTACATTGTATAGCAAATGTTGTGGCAAACACTCACTGAGCGTAAACGTAAAAACAAAAAAGTAAAAGTTTTTGCACTTACAAACAAAAATGCATGACGGCATTTTGCTCAAATGATCTTCATCATCATCATCGTGTTCCGTTTTTAAAGTTGGCAAAATAAGCAAACTAATGAGCAACTTCCTAGAGATATATAAAATGTTGTTGATAAACAGATGTAACAAGCTTGGAAGCGTATATAAATGTTTGATGTAGAAGTATCTATAAAAGATAATAATGTTGTTCTGAATATAATTTTGTAAAAGTCAATATATAGTTTTAAACAAAGAAGCGAATACTTATAGAAATGTATTTCTGGTAAAGCTAAATATATACAGCACTTGTCAAAACAAAGGGAAAACAACGAAAAATTCCAAAATAAATTTTAGCTTTAGGAAATATTATGAGCTGAATCTGAATTTGAGATATTTTTTTGGTGAAAGTTATGATGTTTTTTATATATAATATGTTACCGTTGACAAGTAGAGAAGTGGTATATGTGGAAGTGGCAGCGCTATTCCTTGCTTGGCATGTATAATTGCCGGAGTGATGGGGCTCAAGTGATGGTATACTGAGGACACTACTGAAATGGTCCAACTGGCGAATCGAGAGTCTGAGGTTGTGATTATGTGCATGTGTCTGCTCGCCCAGTTGACCATGACCATTACTGTTGTGGTTGTTGTGACCAATAAGGCTCGTACTCATCAGGTACATGTGGTGATGATGAGTGTTCACGTCATGTGGCTGTTGATGATGTTGCTGTTGTTGATGTAATTTTAAAAAGCCGTGAGGCGCACTCATCGCAGAATTTGACGAAGAGGATGTTGTAGGTGGGAGTATGATTGAGCCACTGTTGATGTTCGTTATGATTGGATAATTGTCTTTGAGCCATGTGATTGTCAAGGGGAGGTCTCCCTTCGTTCATATAGCATAATACATACATAAGTAGTAACAAATTATATGAATTGTTGTTCGTTCATTTTTTCGTGTCGTTTATATCATGTATCATTTCGCTTTACTAGCTCCTTTCAAGTATCGCCACGAAGAAAGGCAATCTAATATGCAGTCATAGACAACAAAAAGCATACTACTACTGTTGATATTGATAGCGAACTTGAAAGTAGCTGTTTGCTTTAGTGGATTCCCACAAATCTGCTTTTTCTGCATACCTTTACAACGACACATTGTATACTGGCCCGCTCTCCAACATGTGGATCAGCAGCAAATGAATATGGAGTGATTTTGGGTGGAACTGAAAACATGAGTTAGACACTTAAAAATATTCACATATGAACTTGATTTTCATTCTTGATGAGATCACATCAAGCAAAATTTCTACAATAGAAGTGCGTAAATTAAAACATCCAAACTTCCATAGTGGCAATGAGCATGAACCCTACAGAAATGTGTGGAGTGATATCTCAGATACCTTGCATTCTAAAGAAGAATACACTTTCCAAAATTAATGACACTAAGTGCTTACGTAGTACTTACTTTCATCTCCAAATGCATTAGGTTACTTACGCAATATAAAGTATAATACACCACATACTTAAGTGACAAATGTACACAAAGAAAAAAATGAGTTTTCCTCGCCAAACTTTCATTTTCAGCATCATGTAATCCTCGAAGCTACTTTTTCGTGTTTTATTTTCCGTACAGCTTTTGTGCACATACTTAACACCGGTAGTTGTAGAAGAATCTGAGTTCCGTATGCGATTATATGAGGTTTCACGAAAATGACATGCTAATGCCATATAACATGGCTCTTACCCATGACACGAACATTGACAGTCCGCTGAGACACGGATCCTTGTTTGTTCCCAGCAATACAAGTGTAGCTACCCGCATCAGGACGATCTACAGGCTCAACGATCAATGTCCCATTTGTCGACACGCTCTGCCGGTCAGTCATGGGTAACTTGATCCCATCTAAACAAACAAAAGACATGGTAATAATATTCATTTCATTAGAACACCCTATCACTAGTCACACAACCTGGGTGATATAAACTGGGCTCGTCTCGTGCCTCTACATAAACACTAAACCCACACAGTTCAGTTCAGTTCACATTCTTCAGACTCGTTCCTCCTAGAATGAGTGGAACTAATGTCAAATCCACGTGAAGAAATTAAGCCCGTTGTATTCCTTGTTATGTACTTTCCATCCTTTCCAAATGGCTCACATAACAATGAAAGACAAGCAAGCCAAAGGCTATGTTTGCCAAAGTAAATTTAGCATTAACGACACGTCTCTTACAACAGTTCTATTTCTGCCTAGTCCATTGCTTTACTCCAGAGCACACAGGGTAATGCTTACGTGTTTATCAACTAAGCGCTACTTTCTCCCTTTGTAACTCAGAATTTCTTTTAGAGTTCTTCTACGAACATCTTTAATTAGCATTCCTTCTCTGGACATAAGCAAACTTTCATTCGTAAAGTTTCATAATTCTGTCCACCATTACATGAAAAGGAAGTAGGAGTTGGTCGTCTTATTAAAAATTATTGACATTGTAGCACAGTACTGAGAAGAAAACAAATTGTTTACTCTAAAAACACGTCCACCCAATAATTCACTTCATTAAATGTAATAAACGGATTCTCACAATAGCTTATCGCAAAAGTTTTTTTTATTACTTGCCAAGTCACTAGCAGTATCAGCAGGATATACTTTGGTGTGTACACGAAACATTATTTAAACATTACTTTCTCACTACTATCAACTTTTGTCTAGCATGTAAGCAATAAAGTATGGAATGTTGAAGTTTTGGAAGCAAATAACTGTTACATAAGAAGCATGAAAACAAATTAAAACTAGCGTACGATAACGTTTTGAACGAATAAAATCTACTTTTTTTCTCGAGGTAAATATTTGTTCAGTGTGTAAACAATAGTATGTATAAGCAACCTTCAAAATCTCTTGCTTCCGTAAGTACTTTCAAACTGCATATAAAAGTATATAGAAATAAATGGCAATTCACAAAGTCGACATGGTTTAAAAGTCTTAGATGTTTTTTTTCATAAAATATTTTCACTGTAGCAAGCATTTATAGCTCCTTTAGTATTCTTCTCATGGCATTCGATTCGACTGAAACTTTTTCCCAGTTGTCCTTTTCGAATACATCTTCACTTATATTTTATACAATATACTGTACTTGACTCATTAAAAAGGTCGTGAGAAGCAGGGCTGAAAATTCTACTTTTTATATTTTTTCTATCTTTATTTCCAAAATCTTCCTTACTCTACTTCCAATTTGATAGTATTCAGCTTATAACAGAGGAAATGGTAGTTCTCGCATGAACCTTACATTACATCTGAGCAAAGTGTTTGGCTATATCCCACGTATCCCCAATAAATTGAACCGTGTGAAAGTGTGCTCAGGTCCAAATGCATGCATAAATGTATGAGAGCTTTAAAACGTATCTCTGATTTCTTCGTATCTCATCTGTACGTGCATCCCGAAAACACTTTCCACTACATTTTCTCCTTCTCAAATTTCCCGACACCCGACATTGGGTGCATGTTCTCAATGTCATGCTACACCCTGCGTGATGCAGTAAAAGGCAAGAAGATATTTGCAACTAGAATTGTAATACCAGTAGCAGCAGTAAAAAATACCTGAACTGCTTGTAAAGTTACTAGGTCTAAGCGATTTTCAGATTGGATTTGGCCGTGGAATAGAGAAAACGTAGAATTCAGATAAAGAACAAGATAGCAACACAGTTTTCTTATCTTTCGTCCAACATTCAATTTGCTTTTGCTTTCTCCGCCTAGTGCCTTCCTGGACGCTTTGGGATATTTATACAATAAATTCCATCTTTACACCCTAATATCGGCTTCTAACAAAGCCCAAGTCCCACTACTGCGTGGGAGTTATAGAAAACGTTGGAAAACATATTCCATTTTTTGTACTCTATAATTATACGTTTCCTTAACTTTATCGGGTATAAAGTAAGTAAAGATGTGCGTACATAAACTACACTGTTTTACTGAAAAAGCTGCTTAGGCTTAGGTAGCCAAACCAATACGAGGCAAAGCTGTAACTGGCAGCAGGTAATAGGGGGATGGAAAAGGTAGATTTCTGGTCGTTAGCGAGGACCGACATTATGACACTGTAGGCGCTACTCCCAACAGCTTTACAAAGTGCCGAAAATTATCCATGGTGGCGGCTTCCGCACACATCATCACCATGAAAAGCGGAAAAAGGATTGGGATACTGGGAAAAGAGGGAA
>JAHZNA010001772.1:0-31615 GCA_027743935.1 Sinodicranocentrus sp. ZH6
TTCCTCGTATTAAAATACACCTATGTACAAATTTTCAGCCAAAAAGCTTTCGAGTGGCCATTTGGTACCTCAGGTCCAAAACCTCTGCAAATGGCATTCATACTGATGTATCTTTGATAGGACAGTGAACATTAAGCAGTCTGACAAGTATTTTGTTATAAACATTCAACACCCTTTAAAAATTCAGGACCGATGCAACACCCTAATCAGAATCATGTGGTTAAGTGGTTAATTGTAAGTTCCATTTGTCTATAATATAGAAAACTTTCACTATTCGTCTTTCACTATCGTACTGTAAGATCAAGTACGAGATTTTCGTGATGGAAACAAATATTATAAATATCATATTAAGTTTGCTTAACTCTATGAATATCAAACATAGGGATGAATACGGATTAATATCGCGAATTCTGCAATATAGACTTATAAACATGTACGACTCTTCCTACTAATGATTTCGTAGGTTGGTATGCATACTTTCTATAATATTTGTAAATGTATCTTTTAAGACTGACGGAAAATAGGGCTGACGGACTTACTCACGTTTTTGTTACAAACAGCGACGACGACATTAACTTTCTACACGGTGATGATGACGAGAATATAGCGTAAACGACGAGAAAAAGACGACGATAGTGAAAAGTACCACACTTACGGCAAGATTTCAATATTGTAGTTTTAGAATTAAAAAGGAAGCTCCAAGTATGAAGTTCCATCACGAATGAAGTAGATGATTGAATAAAATTTCCTACTGCAAAGTGTCAAGTAGTAGTTAAAGTTTCTAGACACACGATACGTTGTAACATACAACATATTTAAAATTTCCTGATAATTATATCTTTAGGAAACAATCATATAGAGCAATCATTCAAAATTGTTTGTGCTATTGTGCTTTACGCGTAATATGTATAATCCTATAAGCTGATTTTTTGGCTTTTCACCATCATGTTTTCAAAATGACCCTGTTCTGCTTTGCTTAGAGAAGTTTTGATATCATTATAGTTTTTTTGTGTTACTTTGCTTTCAAGGAGAAATGACAACAGTTGTTTGATCACGAACGACTATTTTGGTAGCACCTTCTAGTTTGGTTCTAAAGGGAATCACAGACCCGTTGTGACGATGGGGAGGTCTTCTGAAGTTATCGTGTGGGGTAATGATGACTGAGCGAGACGTTGCTGCTGCTGTTGTTGCTGCTGTTGCTGCTGCTGAGAAGAGCCTGCTAAATGATGAAGTTGGTGCTGAGGTGGTGTAGGTTGCTGTTGAGGTTGTTGTTGTTGAGGACTTGTCAACATGTGAACAGATGTGACACTACTGTTTCCACTGACACCACTGGAAGAAGCTGACCCGGCAGCTGCACTCGCACTAGTTACAGTGCTACTTGGAGCGGATGCATTAGTACTTGTGGAACTTTTCTCTCGACGTGTTCTAACCAGCCTGTTGTGAGAATTCAGGCAAGACCTTCACAAAGTCAAAAAAGAAAGAAATGGGGACGTTTACATAATGAAGATAATGATTTTTGCTAAGTGCATTTTATGCACTTGAATGCCATGCTCTATTTCTACTGGTGGCATGTTTTCTAAAGAAATTGTACAAAGATAAGGCTAACAGTTTACATACCTGAGATAATATTTCATGACCCTTAGAAGTGCTTGGATTGTACTCTGCCAGTCCGACTGAAGCCGCTCCACCGTCCTGAGTGCTGGAGGTTTCCACTGATGGTGGTCCACCAGTGCAAAACTCTGAGAATGGCTCCTGCTTTGGTATAACTGGTAATTGATCCTGAGAACTTTGTTCAAATTCTGGCGTGGCCCAAGGATGATACTTTGTTTGAGATTGCTGCGGTTGCTGCTGTTGCTGTTGAGGGGGCTGAGGTTGTTGTGGTGGTTGTGTTGAAGTTGGTTGGGGTTGTGGGGGTTGTTGGCGAAACGGGTCATCCGTCAGTATGCATGGATCAAATGAAAATTCAGGATGTGAACTAAATTGTGAAGCACCTGCTGACTGAGGATCATTGGAAAATGATAGCTGTTGAGGTTGAGAGGTGGGAGTAAGGATCCCAAATAGGGGTCCATAAAAAGACCTGTCAGGAGATGGAAGGATCCAGTTAATTCCAGAAGTGGGCGACCCAGCCGACTGAGGTAATGGTGTATTAAGTGAGGATTGCTGGGTCACGGTTGGCATTGTTACACGCAATCGCTGTTGTGGATGTTGATGCTGATGATGAGGATGTTGTTGCTGGGATTGTTGTTGTTGCTGTTGCGCCTCATCCATAGGTTGGTGATGGGAAGGATGTGTAGGAAACATTTTGGGACTGCTTGGAGGACTTGACGCTGGAGTGCTGTTGTGAGAGGAAAGTGTCAGGTCCGAGTCCAATGATCCTAAAAACATGAAATGATGTAACTTTTAACTCAAAGCGGATTTCATAAAAAATATCATGCAATTGCAATAGATTGGAAAGCCGATGCCACGCTTCGAGGACTACTCACACTGTGGTCAAAGAATGGATATATATTGATGGATGACGATATCATACTTTGGCAAAAATAGTTCATGGATAAAATTTCACAACCACTCATTACCACCGAATTGCCAACAACAAGAGTACTTTGTTATCCTAATATCACAAAAACATATTTTCAGATCCCACCCCATTTTTTCCTATTTGTTACAAACAACTTCGGGATTTTACGTTATCCCGTGATTTCATTAAAACCTGTAGACTTGTACTAATTTATGACTTCATGCTGCCTCACGCACACTATAAAAAATTAAGAAAACAAATGGTCATTCGTATTCAATCTTGCCTTACTACCTATAATACACTTATGCGTGTCTATAACGGACGATGAGACCATCCTCGAAGCATCATCGTTGTATATGTACCCATTTAGTTACAAGATTTTTTTCATCCATTTTTATGCAATGTGATTGTTAGCACATTAGCATATGATTGAATCATCAGGTTGTTGAGTGGATCTTGTGAAGAGCAGAAAGAGAGGAAAAAAACTTTTGAGAGAGTCGAGACAGATCTCCACTCTAACCAAACCTCCAGCTCCGCTCCGCCACGAGTTTACTGCCTACCCTATGCACACAACCTTCATCTTGCACGCAAGTTGCATGTTGTTGTGTTAGTTAAAATATAACTGCTTAAAGCTCGCTTGACTCTGGCTTGTTAGTAGCTGCCATGTGGTTGATTATGATGATGACGAGATTAAGAGATGATGTGATACTCATCCTTTTCAGCCTTGGCTTAACAATAATAAAGCTGAGCAAATTATGTATTCTGTCTTTTGCCATCCTCAAATTATGTGCATCATTGTGTGTACTTCAGATTAGGTGAGTGGTGCAATTTCTCCCAAATTTCCACTAGGAATAGTAACCCCGTCACAACGTGCTCATCACTATTTATGCGTGCCTATGTGTTTAACTTTTCAGGTATGAAGGGTAAATATAGATGAATTTGTATGCATGGTCACATTCATACCCATTTCGATGACCGCTACTGGCTGGTTCGGAACTGGATAAGTAAAATATCATAATACAAAAGGTGTGCATGACGTTTAATGCTTTCCTTTCGACTTGCTACCAAGATTTCGTCTATTTTGCAATCTTCATCGTCAAGTGTGTTCTAGCATATGTTTGCATTCTTTATTCGTATAATAATATCACTATAAAACGAAAAATATTTATAGTAATAATAATATATAACATCAGTCATTATTTGAATTGCTTAAAGCAGCCCTAGCAGACATTTTTTTAAATGCCCGGACTTGATGTTTTGAGGTTTGAGTAAACAATCAAATTAATTAGCAAAGACGAAGTTAGCTGTTACCAGTAACTTGCAATCTCAGAATACTTTGTATTTACTGGTATTGTTGTGCATTGAAGGAATTGTAAATATAACACTCTTGCCAAGTGACTAAATGTTATAAAGTAACACGCGATAAAGGCTCTATCAAGCATAATATAAAAAAAACAGCAAATGAATGCATAAAAAATCCCTTTTCAGCCATGTAAGAATACAATGTGCATGGATAGGAAAGTCGCCTAAGCCGCTTCAAATGACGGACGTAAAGACGTAAGTAAATTGAACTTAGCCTCGTATCCTGATATAGTTTGAGAACAAAAGGCTTATGTTTCGATAAGGTAAGTAGTAAGTGCTCATGTGTCCATAATAGTTCTAACATTCATGTTTTTTTATTTCAAGCGACAAACATCGAAAATCCAGAACGAGTCAACACTATACGGGTAACTAGTCTTCTTGATGATGATGGTGGTGGCAAAGGAACAGTAGAATCTGCCATGATTATGGTATTGACTTTCCATAACATGTTGGTTTCCGCCAACTAGAAGAAACTCGTTATATCGTGCAGGTTGTACTGGGTAGATAGTGTGGTTCTATTACTATTCCCAGTACTTTACTGCCCCGTCAAATGTATTGCGTTGGCTAGCCTTGGTAAATATTGTGTTCTATACTCACATCATTTCCTCCACGACTACTTTTCTTCTAGCTGCATGCAGCGTTCGTAATTTCAACGAGCGCGCCCATTCTCGACACTGTGTGTAATCTTCATGTTGGAAAAGCTTCGTCGTCACTCTCCGAAACTTTTTCTAAGTCGAGTCGGCTAAAAGTAGTAGTCGACTACATTTTACCTTTATCTTTCAAGCGCTTTATATTCCCCAGATATGTGTGCAGGCAGACCTTCACTTTGTCTCTACGCCATACACTTCCGTATCCAGTCTTTGGATGATGAAATATAAACTGATTTAGCTTACACGTTGCTCATGGAATCCAACTGCATACTTGCACCTAATACATTCGCGAACATTTTTGCGCTATGTGTAAATCAGATTACAAGCAGTTTGTCTACTGCACATATTTTCTCGGATGTAGGGAAACTATGTATGAGAAAGTAAAGTAATATGAGCAATATGAGGGTATATACTTATCGTTCATATAGTGGATTATCTTGGTATAGGCTATGTAGCAGAGTACTTATGTATGTATTTGACGCCTACGCTTTCTCGGGATGAGACATGCCTGAAAATAGACACGGTTTGTCCGTGTGCTTTCCAGTGTGTATTAAATGATTGGTGACGTCAAATCCTATAAATGTCTGCCTTTTTCCCTGTATCCATTTCAACTTGATCCCGGAAAAATGTGTAAACACATGCTTGCATGCATTCGTATTTTCTTTCGTTTGGTATTGCACTTTATTCATATGACCCAGTGTTACGCTATGGAAAAAAATTCTAAGGCTTCCACGTTCTTTCCTTTGTTCAATGACAAGTGTGGCTTGCGTGCACCCCAATGATTTCATTTGTTGACATTACGCACTTTTCTGTTTTCTCTACAAGATAGACAAAAACTATGCATTTCACATGTTAAAATGTGGGCGAGATGATGATGTCAAAGGATGTATTGTATTTGTGGATCTTTTCCGTGGTATTAATTTCTTGGAAATGCTGAGATCTTTATAATTAGATTTTAACGGAATTCTCGGCTTAGCTTTTGACCATACTAATGATTTGATGATTGTGCCAGTTTAATGTTCAACAATGCCAAAATTGACTTACCTATTGGAGGGGGATCAAGAAGAGGCACAGTAGTGCCAAAGAAGCTGGCTCCTTCTGCAGCCGTCACTGGAGTGTTGAGACTGTCGTCAATTTTTTCAAACTGGCCTTCACTGTGACAAATCTTTGCGGTGTCGAATTTTCCCAAAGATGAGGAGATGGAAGGCAGTTTCGGAGGACTAAAGATATCCCTTCTGCTCAGAGTAGGTGAAGTTGGTGGGGAAGTAGCCGTAGGAGGTGAAAAGCAGAGAAGACTTAATGAAACACAAGGTAACACCCGGGATTTTTTCCTTTCTGGGACCTCCGGGTTAGATCCCGGGCTGGGGAAGTGACACAATGTCAACACGGGGTCTTCGATCATTCTCATATTGGATAACTTCTCTTCCTCTGTTCTTGAAGACGACTCCGACTCTGCTGAAGACAGAGAAATGGTAATGTCAACCGGACTCACCGGTGAACTTTGAGATGGCAATGGCTTATCCACAGTTTAAACTATAAATTAGGCCTGCCTGTCTGTCCTACATCTAATTTAAAGTCTCATGTATTTTTTTCCTACGTTTTTATTTCTATCTCTCTACTCCCTGCTTTCCTCTCTTTCTCCACAATCTGCACACAATTCTCTGCAAACTGCACTTTTTGTTGACAGTATTGGAGCACAGTCAATTTACAATGTTCAAAAGTTTTATTTTAAAACAATGAACAACTTGTAGTTTATCATTACGCTCTTCCCCATTACAATGCTCGAACGAGTTTGAACAGTGATACATTAGCAAAGTTTCTATATGACTATTGAACTCCTTTCCCACTTGCTCCAACAGGTTTGTCGTGAGTGTATGTGTGTGTTTTTCTGCCGGCTCAAGATCCTTGAAAATCTTTTGCTTTTCCACAAGAACAAATCTCTCGAGTGAAAACACTGTAATTCTTCTCTTACAAATTCTGCGTTGAGTGTGTGATTTATATAATACGTATGTTTTTCCAGAAAATAAAACAGGACAACTCTGGACAATAACTCAAGAGCACCAAGTTGTGTGTCAGTTGTCAAAAGAATATTGTGTGACAGTTGCTACTATTGTACTGCTCTCCTGTTGCTGCTCACAAAAGGTTCATACAGTAACGTCAAGCAGTTGTTGTTGTTGATGGTGTCGAATCCAGTGTGTGAATGAGTGAGAGTAGGCAATCCGATCCCAAATATATATGTAAGCCCAAACGAGGATCCCAGAGAAGAGGTTCGTGGAGTGCCCACAGAAAAGCCTTGCTGAGTACGAGAGTAATATATGGGAATGGCAAAGAAAAGACGTGAAACAAGTGCGAGAGAGAGAAGCTCTCTGCAAACTCTCGCTGTGAAAGAGATGTCTTGTACTCACTCTCCTCTAGTGTGCTTCTTTTTACACTCTTATGAAGATACAAAACTCTCTGATGGCTCTATACTGCCTACAGACAAATCTCCTTGTTCTTTAATAGCTTGTGTATATAATGACAACACGAATATCGCGAGAAGAAGAGACTGAAATGCGAAAATGTTCGATGGTGAATAACGATGATGGTAGATGAGTGACAACAAAGGTTGTTGTAAAGTTTGAAAAGTAAAGTGCAATATATGTGTGCAGCAGTGGAGTATGTTGCAAATTATCGTCGCCGCGAGAACGTTTAGTTGTAGGTAATTTGCAAAGTGTGTGAAACACTGTGAACAAGAGAGATAGATATTCCTTCCACAGCGTGTGTTTCCTTTTTCATGAATGTGTCTGCTCACAAAAATGATAGAGCAGAGAAGTTGTGTATGTGGTGGTGGTATTGAGAAAAAGGACTAGAGGAAGTGTGTGAGAGTCTGAATGCAAAAATTGGAGATGTTTAGCAACTCGCAGCTCGTTGCAAACTGAATGAGTCAACGCAGAAGACTTGATACTACATAAATTTTATGAATGAACTCACCCTCTCGTTAGTGCCTCCCTTTCCCTCAACTTTTATCGTGAGAGGGGTCATGACGTCAGCAGCCGGTGACGTCTTGAGTACTAGCATGGAGCCGCTAGATTCTCCTAGCACTTTACAAACATCTAGAAACCCATGTGAGTTCCTAAAGGGGAATCCTACAACGGCTACTACTACTACTATTACTACTACGGCTAACGCTAAATACAGAAGCACTAGTGCTTTGTGAGAATAGAAAGCATGGCATACTGTTCCCAGTTAACTTGCAGTTTCAAGAGTGTATTGTAGTGAGTGAGGCAGGGGTACAGGATTATTTCTCGAGACTTTCCTCCACATGTCCCTTTCACATTTTCCCTTGCTTTTTCCGCTTACTTGTTACCACTGCTGTTGCTTCTCGTAATATATACAGCGCCACACAAAATACCCCTCCTCGCCACTATAGTGCACTACCACTGCAGTTCGTGTCTTATGTAATAAAAGTAAATGCACGTATTGTACAGCGTGTGCGGCACGAAGAATGGTGCAATGCTTTCACGTCTCTATATAGTCAACGGTTCGCTTTCCTTGTTATCTTATCGGTGCCGTTGTTGTCGTTGTCGTCAAGAAGTAACGTGATCCAGGGATACGAGATAAAGCCGAAAGTAGCTCTATATTATCACCATTTCCGTTCAAATGCATACACGTTCAGTACGTGTTTCAAAATGATTTTCACTTCCTCTCTTGTTTGCACATGGAATAGAAAAAAGGTGATGGTGGCGCGTTGGATCGTTAATCCTGAGTTATATCGTATGTACCTACAGGTAAGTATCCTGTACGTCCATCAGAAAAGAAAGAACATGATGCGGTGCTGTTACAACATGTGGTATTGGCAACAAGCTTTCATTTTCAACACTTTAGTACGTAATGCCAAAAGAAAACAGTTTGTTCCAACATTCATTTGTATACATTCACAATAGACCTTGAGTATTTGTTCCATGAACTTGAGCTTTATTAAGAATTTTTATACTTGACTTTGGCTTTTCCCTGCTACAACGACCTGGGTTATGTGTGGAAGTTTTGTGCAAATGATATCTCCTCAACAGACAGAGAAATAGAAAAGGGCGACTCGTTTGCATTTACCTTGCAACCCTAGACCGGTGAGTGCATGAATTTCACAACCTTATTTGTTACGGCAGATTTGATTAAAGAGTTTCTATGTATGCACTCGTGGGAAAAGTCGTACAGAAAGAAAGATGATGATTATGGTACTTCAGCAGGCAGGCTCGCCTTTTATATTTGCTATCATCCTTGGAAATGCAAAATCATGCTCTGTAAATTGAGAGTTTTCCCTTTTCACTTTTCTTAAAGGTGGGTTATGCAAGAGTCTCATCATTAATCAAGACTCCCTCATTTTCCGAGCCGGTTGACACTTTGAATTTCCCAAGCATTCCTGGATAACATTTCAAGTATGCACATGGGAGTAGACAGAGATTGAGGTTATGTACGAGAAACCCTTTTTTCACGGGTGTGTTTGTAGAACCAATCTCTCAAGTGGTTATCCGCCCGATCTGAGTGTAGTTTTACCCCGGAAAAATAAACCATGCGAATGAAGTCAGGTATCGTTGAATATTATCTTTTCCCCAGCCTACATAGTTTGTATCCAGCTGGGATTTATCTACACCCACTACAATAATGGAAAGAAAACCTTCAGACTCCACGAATCGCCCAAGGGTTGTACAATACTAAGCTCTTACAATCAGAGATTCTTCCCTTTCGTAAGAGTACGAAGAAAAGTTCAAGTTTACGAGTTATAATACCATCAAATTTTTGGATGTATGAAGCCTTAGCTAATGTAAAAATACATATTCATACGAACTTTGCTTGCATTGTCTTTGGATCCCTTAGTTTTTTTACTACCAAACACTCAAATTTTATGTACAGTAAATGGGTTTTCTATAAGATATTCTCCTACGCTGGTCTCAAAAAGATTTTTTTTTCTAGTTTTTTTCTTAAGACAATATCGTGTTTTATTTATTTGATGCCATCTATTCCTCTTGTTTAATGCATGTGCTTAAACATTACAGTATACAATGTTTTTTTCCTGCCCAAGGTGCGTAAACAACGGACTTGCATCATTCCACGTTTCTCACGTTTGTACGTTTACAACTCCAGGGACAATTACATCTTTTTGTTTCATATTGATATTTTATTTTGCAAATATAGAGAGGACAAGAATATATAACGTAGGAATATGACATATACATATTGCAAAAACGGGCCCACGTATACACATGTATCTAAGCGTGATGCCCAATTCGAGATCACGTTTCAAACGGTCACTTCATTACCTGGATGAATAACACAAGTACTGGATGGCTGGTGTTTACATTTGCATGAAACAAAACTTCGGACTGTAAGGTTTACTACAATGACCTTAAGGTTATTACTCGAACTGCATCTTTTCTTCAACCGTTTTTTAAGCTAGAGAGAGTATTACAACCAACATCCTACGTTTTTCAGGTAATTTCAGTACATTTCACGCATGGTTGACAAATGAAACATGAACTAGGTCCTACTTTCTTCTCTCCATTGTCTTTCTCTTCACATCTCAAGAGTAGGTAGAGAAGAGTATTGAAATTAATTAACACAAAATTAAAGATATTTCCGGGTCCTTGACTAATTACAGCACTAACGCACTCATGTGAATGTAGAGTAGAATAGTGTGTTCCTAACTATTTACATATCTAATATGCTTATCCATATATTGCTTTTGCAGTTATGAAACTAAAAGCATAAGCCAATTAAATTTCAAGATGGTTGAAGGAATTGAACCGCCAGAAACGTTATTTACTATTCAATGACGTCCTATGAATTGCGTAATATCATTTGTACGTTTTAATTTATAGCGAAAGCTTTGCTAGTATATAGAAGATTGCATGCCACTTCGTTAAAATTAGCTGTAGATTTAAAAATTACATCATGAAATTTCTGAAGTACTTATTGTTATACTTCTAAAAGTTTCATAGTGAAATGGTAATCACTGAAAGTAGAAATGAAATTTTTATAAATGATTACGGAAGAATGAGAAAAGGAATTCATGTATGTCCCCGTGGGAATAAAATTCTTAAAGATTGCATAAGTTGTGAAAGGTTGCAATTTTAGTAAAAACACAGATGCCAAACTTTCCAGGAGGATCTTGCTCATATCTTTCTACGTTTAAAGTCAAAGTAAAGTTTCTCTTTATTCGTCGAGATGATATTCATCATTAGCACGTGCAAGTTTCACGTTTTAACGTGTTACACAATGCTCGAGATAAAACTCAGGTGACATGAAAGCTCCAATGTTATTAGGATGGTAGTTTACATTTCTCACTTTGGAAAGCACTTATGCTTTTATATACCGTATATAAAGCAAGTTGTGTATGACATATATGCCAACTCTTCTTTTCGCAATATCCTCTCATCTCCCACGCACCTAAAAGTCGTTAGGGTTTTTGTCTTTATCAATACTTCCAAAATGTGTACGAATTCTTGATTACGAAATCGTAGTTTAAAAGATGCTTCATCTTTCTTCTTACCACGCAGTTTTTACGGAAATGAGTGTACTTTCAACGAAAACTAATCATCTATCAGTGTAATTTGTGCAGAGGAGCATTCATAACTGTCTTATATTCCATTAATCAATATTTTCCTGGCTTGAAGGATCGTGGTTTTCTCTACTTTACACAGGAGTGTTTTAAACTTGTAATGCTCAAGGTATAATAAAAGGATGGTAATATGATACCCTATACTGAGTAGATTTATGAGCTCTTGATAACTCTTTACAAACTTGTTTCTTGGCATAAGAAAAGTGTGGGTTGCCTTCTATCAACTTTCACTTTTGAATAGGCATAAAATCATTTCCTTGATGGTGTTCAAGTAATTGCATTATTTCCTCGGAGAAAAGGTTCATACAACTTTCACTGATTCATGGTTTTATCATCCCACGACCTTTTGTCAAGTGCATGTTGAACATTCATGTGCCTCCAGCATGAAAAGTGCTTGAACTTATTGCTATAGGTGGGTATATATATTCACCAACATTTGTGGAAGGTACATGTATATCATGCCATATTTTCTTCGGAGATAGCTAATTGTACCAGGTACACCAAACCATTTTAATGCAACACGTAAAATTCAATCCACTTAAGCAAGTGGACAAAATATCGTGCATTTTTACGGCAATGCTTCTCAAGGCAATATATTGTCCTGATTCCACACTCTATTATGCTTTCAACAGAGAAAGTGGAGGAGCGCATTGGAGTATCACCTACTTTAAATTTCTGTCTGGTAAATTTATTACAATGTTACAAGAGCGCATTGAGCGCGAGTATGTTACAATGTTATGTTACTTAGGTTTTAGCTTATATGAGCGAAATTCCATTGCTAAAATCCCCTAGTAGCGCAATGGAAGGCAAATAGATGAAAACTTATTTCCTTGGTTGATTAAGAAGATCAGATTGTAAGTACATTAATTTGCGTGATTGCGTATGTGTAGGTTTGTGTATACATTTACGTACCTATGCAGATAAAAAGAACTAACGTGGGCGGAGAAATGAAAACTGGGGTCTTTGCATTGTCAGTGAAACTTTCTCAGAAAATCCTAATTACGGCTTCGAATTCGACTAACTGCGAAATTATGAAACAAAGCAATCTCGGGTATTCACACAACTTCTGATTTTCCTTACAGACCCCAAAGGTGCTTACATTAGTGTGAGCCTAGGAATGTGTTCGAGTCTTTGGTTCTACGATTCTGTGATCTTACAATATACTTTACTTTCTCTGAATTTGCAATAGGGTTTTGCCTACGTCTAATTGTTTATGAGTTCAGCTAGAAACTAAAATAAACTCAGAAACCTCTCAATAGCCATAAAATGTCACTATTAAACTAATACTTAATGAAATTCAGAAATGAAAGTCTTCTAAAATTCAATAAATTGCAGTTTCTTAGAGATGTCATTATCCAATTTATTCACGTACATCATAGAACAAGGATATGCTTAACAATGTTCTACCCCTTTGGCAAAACTGGACGGAGTTGGCAAGTTTTTTTTAGTTTTTTAAATAGTTTTCAGAAAATGTTTTGCCTGTAAAAATCTCTCGCTCAGTTGTGCTGGCACTTGAAAAACAGAAATTCATAGTTTTCACATAACGTATATTATTATTTTTATTATTTGCACAAGGATTTTTTTGCCTTTACAGAAAACATCGAGCATGCTACCTTCATCGAATTTATTGCCATCAATTACAATTAACCTTCTTTTAAGTCGAAACTTATTTGTGTTAGTATTAATCATATTTCAACTTCAACAAGTACTGTAGAAAAACTATATTTCAACAATAAAACAGTTAAATATAACAATTCTATACCACACGTACATTTTCCATCCCTTGGGGCAACTTGTTGCTTAGATTTTCAGTATAAAGCAAATGAAAAACATAACACTTCACCTTCTCACAACTTCATGAACAAACTAGCCAAAACAAAAAAAACATTCATTGTTTGAAATATTTACCAGCCATGCATTCGCTCAACATATCACATAGTTCATCATCTATCATCTATTTCACAGCTTCGAGTCCACATCATATATTGCATAGTGGTTTTTATTTTCGAGGTAAATAGAATCAGAATCCTTCAAGAGAAGCCTGTTGAATCAAGTTCATAAAGATTCAAGCTTCTTTGAATTGTCTTGCCTGTGGCCTACTCGCAGCAACAATTACGTGTCGTCCAGTATGCAGTGATTCAAACAAGATATTATGGGGCATTGAGCACTCACCGACACTACCTTTTCGCAAGCATCTCCTCACCTTGCAGCTCGAATGAGTACTACTTGGTTTGGATGGTGCAGTGGATGATTCTGATACGATGATTATTACCTACGCGATGAGTATAAAGGCAAGACAGAGACGTTTGGATATATATATATATATATATGTTACTTGGCTGAAACGAGAAGGCTCCCATTCTCAACATCGGTCTATGCTAGTTAAAAGAGTGATCATATACTTGTGACTTGGTTTTTTGAGAAAGCAAAACTCACAAGAAGCTACACTTGTATATGGACATAGGGAGAGCAAAGACGCTCATCATCAGCTCTCGCTATCCATGCTTGTTCCCATATAAAAAGAAATGTTGTTCTTGAACTTGGCCATATAAGGTAGGACGACAAGTACCGAGGCTCGCCGAGTGGATTACGTCAGCTCTGTGAATAAATCGGAACCTCGAATCCGGCCGAATGGATAAGAGAAGATTCGTATAATGTGTGTCTTCATCATCAGACAAGTATACATGTATAGAATCACCGTAGTAGAGCAACAATACAGAGCACGCAACCACCTCTGCCCACTTGATCTTTTCTTTGGAGGAATCCAATTTCAGAGATTTTCTTGGCTCTACAAGTTCAAAATACATGGGCAGAAAGACACAAACTACTATAAACATGTATGAAGCAATGAACACAATCAAATATACTCATACAAACACTTGAGTAGATGAACCACATGCCAAATGCCAACAGTTTGAGGATGAGCACAGTCATCCACGAGGCATGCACACTACCTTGTATAAAAGCATGTCAGCCAAAAGTAGAGAATATTATGTATGAATGTATTTATTATACAAAAATTAACCAGACCATTATGCCGCTACCAAGAAGTCATGGCATGACATGAGCAGGGAAGAAATCGCATCGGCGATAATTTCGTTATGCATCAATTGTTGTGGTGATATTAGCAACTTCAGCAACAATAACCATAATCATAATGCTAGCCAAAAGCCAACATAATTACTACCTTGGATAAGGGTACACAGTACATACGAATATAAACAGTGCAGTGAAGAGCGTGGCAATGGGAGCTAAACAGAGATGTGAGAGAAGAGTGAGAGCTGCGTTTTTACTAGAAATTAAAATGTGAATTTGAGTGCAGTCACTAATCAAGATCATTATATGATTGTAAAAGTGACAGTCTCATAAATTTGCTTCAATGGAAATCCGTTTACAACTTTTTAGCAGTCTGGATTCAATGGGAATGGCACAAATTATGCATTAACCTATGTATCACGTGGATTAATTAAGTTATACTCTATGGAAACATGAACCTTTACAAAAAATGTCTTATGCCAAATAAGATTTAATCAAAACTTAATCAATTTTTTAGCGTAGATCATAAGATCGCAAACACAATTAGTGTTGATAGGATCCAGCAATTAAAATTTCACGTCATGCACACCTGCGTAGAAAAACCTCCAACGGGAAATGACCTTGAACACATTGATGAAATGATCCCTTGACGTGTAAATCATTCATTTTGCAGACGGGTCAACATAATGTTTACTTTTACAAAATAAATCATACCAACCCAACCACCATCCGCTTGTAGTGAATGTAAAAAAAGGCTAGCAAATATTGAAGATTACAGACAGACACAAATTCCCTGGAGCCTGGACAGAGGATAAGGAAAAAAAGATGATAAGGTGGAACGCTTGTTTTCCACACATTCATTCACCCATTTTTATATATCTCAGCATTTTGAGATGATCAAAGCATCAAAACTACATAGATTGAAGATCAATCAGGTACATCTTAAAGATATGGTGTAGGGTGACATCATAAATGAAGGCAGGTAGCCATTATTAGCAAGAGTGAGTGCCAGCGAGCCAGCGTGCAGAAAGTAAGTAAGTAAGTAGTTTGGAAAAAAGAGAGAAAAACAGTCCACAGTATCAACAAATATTGAAACGAAAAGGCAACAAAAAGTTGCATGATATGATGGTGGGGGCAGAAGCGACGGTTACATTGCTGAAGTTACCTACGGACATTAAAAGTTGTAATAAGACGTGTAATACATATTTAATATATACTACTGAATACGACGCAGCAAAGAGCGCGGGCAGGTCAAGAAAAACGACAGAACGGCGCACTTACATATGTGCATAATTATATTGAGAGGAGTCAAGTCAGTAGCAGGAAGAGTAGAAAGTCTAGAGGATAGATGCAATCTTTGATTCACTCCATCATCATCACCCTCATAACCTAATGCATATCTATGCAATGCTTGAATGTAAATTCATTTCGATCATATCTCTACCTTTAGGCTAATGAGCATAAAAAAGGTGTGATTATTCTGCTACTCTGGTGGGATGGTGACTTCACTCACCCACACTGTCACCTTAATAAACGTCGTCACCAGAAGTAAAACATAATAAATATGTACATGCATTTATATGGATTTTTCTCTCTTTTGCCTCCATTATTACTACAACGCTGGTAAAGTTGTTTCATTCTTTATCAGCAGTTAGGCTAACCATCACCACATGAACAAGACAAACGGTGATAAAATGACTACACTCTTGAGCACGGGACAACAGGACACTGAAATGATGTGACAGGGAGCCCGAGTTGAATAGAAAAAAGTGCTTAAAATATGAGTAAAGCACAATGATTTTTGTTTTTATTCTAATTTCACCATATGGAACGCTAAGCATCTAAATCATCTAAAAAAGGAATTCAACACAAAAGGAACAAGTAGAGACTTTAAAAGTGTCATCTTTGTCCAATGTTTTATTCCACTACACACTTACACAGTACTACTCACGCATTCAAGGAGTTTCCTCATACCATATAGAATGAATGGAAAAGTTGGGCTTCATTTTTCTACCGAGAAACCACTTTCCTAAATGCACCCAGGAGAAGAAAAAATCTTTGTACAGGCAAAACACACACCCTCAGATTTCGATTCTTTGGAGTCCTCGTCCTTGCCATTGAAACAAAAAGAAGGTTATTGTAACACATGGTCTCTCTGTTCTTGTGTTGATTCTAATGAGAGAGTGTTTTAGATGCGAATGACATACGAGAAAAGATAGGTATCCACCTTCTTGGCCACCTTTACGACTACTAGGATCCTATGGTAATGTGGCATGCATCAATCCGTCTGCGGGATTAATGAGGATGCATGCACCACATTATACACAGTAGTAGTCTACTATATAAATATAAATTCGTCTTAGTCTTGTGGTGTTTCAGCTTACCTAGAGAATAAGAAGACAAAAAGCAAATATTTGATAATGGGAAAACATGAAATGCTGTAGTACAACTAGGAGACTTTAGGAGATACGAACATTGCATAGATATTTTGGCTGCATTTTTGTTTCTGGATACTAGTGATACAAACTCAAATCACAGCTATAAATACCTATGATTATCCCTGTGCAAATATAGCTCAAAGCGAGAGTGGAAAAAGGTTTATTTTTGCTCTTGATTATTAATGTATGACCCTATATACTTATCTTGAGTCATGCAGTGTCTATGCCACGTTTTATAAAAAAATATATATTATATGCTGCATGTACATCTCTAGTGAAAACGGGTAAGCAGTGTATGTAAACAGACTTACTGAGCTTTGGTTGTACGTGGCGTTGCAAATTATAAGATATGTCTTGACATAATCTCATCGAAATGTTAGTTATGACCTCCCTTAGGGATCTGCGTATTATATAATCCAACGCCATCAACTAACTTTATTATGATAGGTTGTAATAATAATGTTGCTTTGTTGTTTCTCCTACCATTTTCCTTTTTGAGTTGAGAGGTGCACCATGTAAATTTCCCGGTTATTATATTATATCAACGAACTTCTGAAGACATTTTGCCCTTTCAGAAATCTATGATGCATCTTATTGACAGTGATGGCTCACTTCGAACATATAAGCTAGTAAGCGTATGAGCATCCAAAGTGACTTTATGAAACATCATCGTCCTTATTGGAAATATGTGTCGATCATCTTAAAGGTTTGAAATATTATGGTTAGATGTGAGGACGAGCCTAGAATATAAAATTGCGTAAGCATTTGTCTTACGGCTTTGTGTATAATGATTTACACAGAACAATTTAAGAAAGATGAAATGAGCAACCGATATTTTTCACTGCATACATGTTGTCTATTTTCTCTGGCATATTATTATAAGTTTTTGGGTACTATTGACATAACTCAGACTATTGATAGCTTGTCCAGTATTTGCTGGATAAATTTCCGTTTTTCAAGTGATGGTAATGACAATGACTTGATGGCGAAATATATGAATAAAAATGGGATTTTATTAGCAACCATGTTATATGCATATCCGTCGTAAGTCACAAATTCGCTATTGTACTGAAACTTGTTTCAAAAATTAACTGAGTCGAAACCGAAACCATGTAAATTCTTAAAGTTGAGCGTCAACAACTTTGAGTTTACAATGTCAGTAAACTAGTGACATTACTGGCATATTTTCTTACGTTTGCTTTCTTCAATATATGCAAATAACAAACCCTCTAGCTACCAGCAGCAGCAGGTTCTATTCTACCACACATGGCTTTCTCTTCATGTCTTTCGTTAAAAATGTAAACCTACACTGTAAAAAATGTATACATTGACTCTTTAAATATATTTGTAACATGAGAACAACATTTCAGTGAGTTATTCTTTCTGTAGGCTACATATATACAAACTGTAAACCAGCATATAGGCCTGACGAGATCTTACTTATCCTTCTCCTTCTAATTAATGCTGAGTGTTGTATTAGAAGTAAAAAAGACGTTACACTGATGTAATTAGTGCCGAATGAGTCATCATTCAACCAGCGTAATTGGGGTTGGAAGGAATCTGAAATAGATTCAGATAATACACATACATCAGTTTACATGTGAGAAAAACGTTGCTGCTGCTAATGGATGAATCGCTAGAAAGTATACAAATGAGAATTTATGGATGAAGATAAGTCAATTTTCATTCTATCCCCACTAATTCTTTGATTAGAGATTATTTGCACAAAGCGGATAGGATAAACTACGCATTATCAAATTTTGATATATATCTGTGCTTTTTGTGTATGGATAGGGATGCGATTGAATCGTTCCCAACGACCTACACGACAGAATTCGTATGAATTGTAGGATGAACTGAGAAAAGTACTACTCTGTTATTATGAAAATATGATATCGAACCCATGTACCTACGAACGTTCCGCTATTTCGAGTAATACCCTTTTCCGTTGTTGTTAACGGATGTACTTTCAAACTTTCAATTGTTTCAGTGAAAATGAGGTGAACGGATACGTTTGTAAATTATTCGTGTACGTACCCAAACTTACCTCTTTAACACGTGTAAACAAAGATGTTTACGGTGTGTCGTGCATTCTTCAAGTGAACAAATACATATGTGATCCCAAGTAGTTTCCAGTTAACGGGTAGGTGTTCTCGAAACAAAAGCTGTACTTATTTGGAACTTTTGCGTGGAAATATAATACAATTATGGTACTAAAGAAAGCTGTGGTATCAGAGGTTTCATTGTCATGCAATATGCAATGGTTCAATCGAGCCTCAATTGACGGATGTCATTAGAAGATCGATCCTTCAAGACATTTGTAACATAATTCACTTATCATCATGAATTTATTTACATTCGTTTAGACAACCATTAAAATATTGTTTGCGCGATGGATTGTCTATCAAAGGATGGCAAAATAATAATTGGCGTATTAAATTGTGCATATTTCAAATTACGACGCGTAAATTGGACTCAAGTTTGTTCTATGAGACTATTAATACATGAACCTGGATCAAATTTCACCATGTTTGGAGCTCAATCCGGTAAAGTACTCATTCGGGGCATCATGAGCACTAATCGAGCCTAACACTATAACCATACATAACGTCACAACGCTTATACCACAACTTATACCCATAACAAATCAAGCTCAATCCGGTAAAATTGACAAGCACTGAACCCACGCGGTGAATTTTGATGTGCCTTTTGACTTGTAAGAAGGAGTGCGACAGGATTACTTAACTTAAAATCTCATCGTCAGTTGGAAAGTATTTTTTGATAGCTCCGAATAAAAAGACACAAAGTAACGATAAACAACTAATTAATTAAAATCTATTTTAATTTTGCGTTACATTATTTGACTATTTCAAAATTCTGCGTCTCAAGGTAGGTTCAAAATTCTGCGTCTCAAGATAGATTTTCAATTTCTAATCACAAAATTATATCCATTGAATTCGCCGTCGTCGAATCTATGAAAACATTACTTTTTCACTGTGATATTAAGTCAAATCATCCTGGTGCATTCCTTGTGAGTGATAAAACGAACGGAGAGAAGGCAACGGAGAAAATTGTGATATGATACTGGTTTGGGGTTACTATGTATTTTTTATGCGTCCTATAATCATATGCATTTCTCGTGCGACTGGCAAAATCACCATTTCTGTGCTTCAAATGCATAAATATGTTTTATTCCTTGTGGATTCTTATGTGCTGAGTGATAAATTAATTTTCTAAGAATTTAAAGCTATCGGAACACTACAGCTACCCAACTCTATAATTTCTTAAGCGTTAAACTCTGTTCAGGCATCAAGGTCTTTTTTGGTGTGGTTCATCGATTATACAAAATTAAATATCATTTTTGTTGATTTAAGTATACACGTAGGTAGATTACGAATCTTGGAATTATTTTGCTGTAAAACAAACACTTACTAACGATAAGTAACAGTGAAAAGACTTTTAGCAATGGGAATTACCTTTCACTTTAAACGAAATGATAAAGTTTTACAACGCACGCGTACACTTTAATTGTGAATTTCGATCCTGCAATATAATGCGTGCTTTACAGGAAAATCAGATTTTACGTATAGAAATTTATTTAAAATGATATTTCGTTTGGACTGATCTGAACTGTACCAAAAAGAGTTCCTTTGTAAGATACCTTTGGTACACAACTTAACCAGACCAGCCCATTCCACTTAACCCCAGGCCATTCTTAATTAGCAATGCACACGGGGATTATCATAGCCCAAAACCAACTGTCATGCTTAATTTATTTACATTGGAAGTTTTTAAATGAACTTGGAAAGCTAATCAAAATGGCTGTGAAGCCATTCAAATAAGAGTATCTTCTTCTCTTATTTTTTTCATGAAATTATCTTCTACACAATAATAATTCTCATTACTTGAAACATCCTAATGATAAATGGAAAGATTTCAACACGATACAATTTTGATATTTCATGAAAGTTTTCCAACTTTGCTTGTTATAGTACAACTTAAAACTAAAGCAATGAAGTTGGTAGTTTATCACAGTCCTTAAAGAACAAGATAATAGAAAGTACCCTGGGCAACATAAATTGACTTCGTCAGCACCCAAGTTAACCTACTTCCAACCTTCCAGTCCCATTGAAAGCATAATTGGAAAACCTTGTAGTAGGATAAGTACCGTCTGAGATGTGTATCTACGTATTATTATCATGATTACGACGCCAATGAATGTAATTTGATTCCACTAATATATAAGCCATCATTGCAGTAATATTGTTGCAAAAAGGGACAGATCCATTTTCGCATGCTGATCTAGATCAGGGATCACAAAAGCAACTATCATTCTCTAAAAGACAACCCTCTTCCTCCTCACTGTTTTTCAAAGCACTATGCACTATCTGATTGTTTTTCTCTTTCAAAGAAACATATACACGTCCGTGTTTCCTTTATAACTCGCCAACTTCAGTTGAGACAGGTCTGTTTTTATACAAGTGTAAAAGGGAAATCTGAAAATTATTTACTGAAGATAAGAACTTCCTGCACTTAGGCATCTGAAACCAATGGTTATTTTGTGTAAGTTTCAAGAAGCTCGACGTCAAACCAGATAAATTTTTAGCTGTAAATGCTATTACATCATCTCTCATTTCTCGGATGACAAGATATAATCTTAGAGACATGGTGAAAGCGACCACAACAAGCTTCGTTCCACTTTGATTACACTACCGTCATCGTATCCCTAAGTTTACCTTTGCGTGAAGTCAAAATAACGTTACAAAAAGGGTTGAGTTCCTCTTTCGAATGAATTCTCTTGTACAACCAAATAATTAACCCTAATTCCTATGGATATGTTTATGCTGGAAATCAATTCCCCAACAACAAATCAAGTCGGGCAGTAAGACAATCAGCATCTATGACAGTTACATCATCATATGCAAATGCCACCTTTACTGATAAAGCGAGCCAAACTCGTGAGTGAGAAAGCTCAGCAAACTTTTTAAGCTCGTATCCGTTCAGCTAACGCACTCTGAGATAAAAAGCAAAGGCTTATTTATGAGCTTCGTACTCACAATTTTAGAATACAAATAGGATAAAGTATGTGTATATTTCATACACACTCGTTTTAAAAATAAGGTTTGAAATGTGCACACCAAACTAGACTAAATAGAGGGAAAATCATGTATGCATATGTATAAGAAGGAAATTCACACATACTTTATACCATTACACTTGGAAATAAATGACATTCATCGGAAGTGAATAGTGAAAGTAGCGGCACTGGTTGTAGCAAAATTAGAGGATTGAGTTTATGTGCAGCGTTAAAACGACAGGAATGATAACTTGGAACATATAATTGTAGCCTGTTCGTGTTCTCTCTATAAACAGAGCAGTCTCTATAAAAGCACACCAAATGTTGAATGCATTCCTGCAAAAACCTTGTGAGTGCGTAGTCTAATACTGTGGTAGCCCAACTCCCATTTCCTGTGAAACTCCCAAAGCCTCTATACTTCCTCTTTAAAAATTGAATACGTTCATTTCACCATAATCTAGACCAATTATTATAGCGGACCAAAATCCACCTTTAATTGTTGAATTTTTTACAGTAACCTACGACTAAGGAGTGAGTCAAGGATCATAGGAAAGTTATTAGAATAAAGTCATTGTGTTAACGATTCACAATGCATTCAATTTGATATTATCCAAGTTTCAACCGACTTTTCTGCATCGGTTTGAATTAGCTTTTCTTGGTGCCATCAACACTTCAACATACCACGAAGTGAAGCTGAACTGTTTATACTTGGTATGTATGGCTTTATGGGATGAAGTAAAAGATAGGATTTACAATAAACGCACGCATGTATTGAATACTTAGCTTAGAAGACAAAATGCTAGAGCTGTAGTCACGGAGGAATCTACTCCACTATTTAGAATACAGTGGAAGTAGGTTGCTACTAGTGGCGGTGTCACTAGATTGTACATACAATATTGCTCATCTCACACTCGCACAATATGAGTAAGAAAGTAGAGGCGCCTTCCAGAAATAGTTTTGCGAATCATCATAGGATATTTTTAGGAATTTTTCGCCCACCCAATATGGTTGCTATTTTTTGGCTCTAAAATTAGTCGCTATCTATTTATAAGCCGGTGGATTGAAGCACGTGGATTTTATAAAACTCTTTGGTGCTATGTGGCATTGAGTCAGTGTATTTGAGTAGATTGTAGATTAGCGAAGCTATACATGCGAATTCTTACAAATATGCACGCCCCAAAATCTAGTAAAATATAAACTCAAATTTGCTTCTGCTACAACAGTCGTAATATAGGCAAATGGTAAACATTTGACGATGCAGTTCACATTTTGTGGACATGTCATGGAAATGCACATAAGGATATTTTTATACTAAAATTCAATCACCTACTACTACAAGTGTAAGATTCTGATTTACCCGGACAAAGTCTGCTCTCTTCCATTTTTTTTGTAAAATAATGCAAATTTTAGTACGAGGAAAGGTTTTCAGTTCACAAGTTGAAATAATTTACTCCATTTAAAACAATAAATCCATGCCTCTGGTACTTCCAACTGGAACTGTAAATACAAAACATTTAACAAGCATGACACACCAGTTTTCATTGTTGGAATCTTTTGTTGCTTCATTCTTTTCCAAGCGTATCTCAGCGCTTTCATTCTTGATTGTGCATTTGTTTAGATTGATGTAAGAAGAGATCCTTTTAAATTCAAGACAGTTGAATGTGTTGTGTAGCTTGTCACGTAGCCCCTACATATCCTTTGTTTACATCATGGTAGATTCCTTCAGAAAAAAAGCCAGGCTTTATGGTATGTCAACTTCTTCACACACGCATTACTTCAAGGATGTTTAGAGAATTGTCAACTGCACTAGCGTTATGCTAATGTAAGCTTAATCAAAGAGTAATGGAGGATTTTCGTGTGAACTATGAGTTCACTCAAACACGAAGAGTACTCATAACACAACTCCTTAGCGTCTTTTACCGTGACATATTTACATCGAAATCAATAATGCAAAGATGACGCGCTCATTTGAGACTTACAACCGTAGTAGGTGAACAATGCTCAAAATTCACGCCTCCGCACTGTTATCATCACCAGAAACATCAGGAAGACAATCCAGTTTATGCATCTATAATGTCAGCAAGCATAAATGAATTTGTACATCGACACTAGTGCATGCTTGAAGAACAAAATGATTCACGGAGTGCATGCAAAGTCCATGTTTATGAATGGTCATTTTTTCTTCTTTTGTTGATAATATATGAAGAACAATGTTAATTGTTTGGGAGCCGTCTCCACTACACTGCTTGTTCGAGTAGACACGTCGTTTGCCGCCTTCACATTTTACACCCATGCAAAAAGTCTGCAAGACGCTTTTAAGTCAAGGAAAATACGATAAAATGCACTTTAGGTGTAGAATAAGCCTAAATGCAGGATAGGTCATTTGTTATAAATAAATATGGCCACATGTTGCTCATCTTTGGTAGCAACCTGCCTCTGTCGATTATAGTTATAGATGCATGTATTTTTGTCATAAAAGAAATTTCCCAAATAAAAGTGTTAAATTATTGCAGTAATGCAACTTTTGTTAACCATCAAAATTTAAAGTATTAGAGTTCGTCGGGGCTGTTCTCAATGCATTAAAATTGGAATTAGAATAAAATATATAGTTCTTTAAATATTGCATTTTTTCCGATTCATATAACTAACCGCAAGCTGTCAACTAATTATCAACCTTTACCATTATTTACTCAATTGATCAGTGTAAACTTGGATGTTCATAAATGTGGACGGGAAGTAAAAGTGTTAAAGTTTATGATGAGCCAAAAAGACATTAAATTAAGCTAATGTCCTAAATTCACATAAAAACAAGTATTTCAACGAATGTAAGTCAGGGTATTAACAACACAATGAGCATATATTTACGGTATACTGAAGTTCCTACTACTGTGAATACAGCGTTTTAACGTCTTTATCATAATATATCTGTTCGCCCACACGACAAAGACGCTGACGCCACTCTGTATTCGTAGATTCTACTCCTTTACAATGTACGTCTCTTTCTTACTACGTTTATTCCCAACGCCTACACTATTGCAGTTTTGGATAGACATTTAGTCCGCCGGTGGGAACACTGCCTGGCAATATATTATTACTTCTATATGTCAATGATCTACCTGCTTTTAATGATTATCCTTAATTTTGTTCATATTATTTTACCGTTGTTTCCACGTTGGAAGACAACTGGAATTGGATGGCCAATTTCAAGCATTTCCCTCGTCATGATTATTGAGCCAATTGCTATAATTAGGATAAAAATATGAGAAAGAACGTCATGTCATACGGCGTAAGCCGTACTCTGCAAGATTTTGCGCTTGCAAAATCTCTAGTTGTCAACAGCTCTTTATCATGTTTGAACCGATTTGAGTAAGTAATAGGCTCATTAACGTTAGTTTACAGATTCCACTGGAAAGTATACTCTCTTTCGTGTCCTTGTGTTACGGTGAAAATACCCTGTTTCTGGAAAAGAATAACCTTGAATAGAAATAAACATGAAAGCTGTGTTTTTATAAAGAATGACGACATTCAACGATAATAAAAACATGACGTGAACAGGTGGGCATCCGGATAATTACACTCAATAGTCCATTCAAAGATATTACGATACTTTGGTAAAAAAGATGCTAAAGAAGATACATCATCTCGACAAATAATGAGTCTCAATCGGGAGTGCAAGACTTATTATTGTTACAAGCTCTTACATCCACTAAATTGTTTTTCTTGCATGAGAACAACTTGGTTTTTTTACGAACATCCTATTTTTCCGGAGAAACACATAACATTACCATCTAACTCTAATAATCACAAAAATCTGACTATAATTTCCTGGAAAATACATATTTTTGTATAGGGCGAGAGAAAAATGAAGTGACATTTGAGACATATCATTAGTACACTATCAAAATCGGAGAGAGAGAGAGAGAGAAGAAAAAATAGGGGAGATGTTTATAAAACTTTTTTTGTAGTGAAGAACAATACCTTACGTGCTTTTTTTTACTTCATCTATTTCTGCTCTGGTTTAATTAACACTACAAGAGAGGCAACACATCACACTATATGATCATTGTCTGCAAGCTAGAGAATAAAACACAAAAGAGACCTTGCCTTACCTTTTGTTAAAGCCTCTTAGAATCTGTGGTGACAGACATGTTGCCATCCGTAAATGAATGGAGACTGAAAAAAGACAGAGTGAAACACAAAGAGTCAGTGGATTTTCTATAACATGGATTTTCTTTTCTTTATGCGAATCAAATGTAGCTGTTAGATATTAAGACTGCGGATCTAAGATCCAATGAATACGACAGATAAACCTGAAACCAAAAGGAGCGAACAATTACTTTTCACATGTTATAAATACTGCTATTCTTTAGGTAAGGTTTTGCTCATCATTCCCTGAGCTCAATCTGAGAAATGATATTTACTTAAGCATTTATGCAGAGCTTGATTAGTGTTTGTCATCCAACATCAGTTTTGCAATGAGATATCCAGCTGTCATTTCTGCATGTATTGAGTTGGTTGCACTGTAGGTAAGTAATCATCGGGTGATTGTAATGATAAAATATTTGAAAAAACCATGACTTCGTCAAAAGTATTTTTTAGTGAATATATCAAATCTTTTGAATTGGAACAGTAGGGTTCTCTAAAACGCAGAATTAGAAACTTCCGACTTTACTGGCCAGATTATGCACAAAGCAGACCCACGCCTACATTGCTGCCAAAAATGTTGATTTCAGTCTTTCTTTCAACCCTTGTTACAATTTCCCGATGACACTCTTGATGAACAAGTGACGTTGTCATCTTGCACATCAGGTTTGAACAAATTAAAGTAAAGAAAACAAAACTGCAACTAAAGAAAATCATGGCTAAAGATTCGCCACACCATAGCATTACTCCTTCGTGAGAGTATTTCAACCTTTGTGAACAAACAAATATAACGTCTGAAAAATGTAACTTGTTAACAAGTGAACCAAAAAACGTCTTAGGGAGGAGATCCATAAGGTGCAATGTTGTCGTCAGCTACATACCACTTCGCTGCCCATACATACAGTGGAAACGCTGGCTTGATTTTATTGACAGTCATTTCTGAGCAAGTTCAGAGTATTTCCACACCTGTGCTATTCTCATTGCGTTATGAGTTTGAAGGAAATGCGTACGTTCAAAAAAGCTAGCCTGAACTTCCATAAAATCCCAACCAAGAAAGTCTAATTTGGCCTTCGTTGAATAATACATACTTTTATCGACATTTTAACATTTCTTGTTCACAGAACAGAACAGAAATTTGAATACTCCGAAAATCAGCGTTTCAGTCAACTAAAAGGACTAAACGCAATGCATGTATATTTTTTTAAAATCATGTTACATCGATTGTCTTTAGCTGCCCCGTAACATGGTCACGTTAACCTTTCCGGATGCCAACTATGTATAATGGAAATATTGAACTGACATTGCGACAAGTTGATATGTGAACATTTAGTATAGACAAAATATCGTCTCAAAGTAATCTCTAACTTTCCTATTAAAGGGATATTTATATCATCTAATCATCTTAAGAATTTAGCAGAAATATAATATGTATAATTGATATAGCTTCTAATCGGATACACATCCTTAGAATATTCCAGGAAAAACCTTGCATTACACTTATTCCTCCTGATATTGTGTTCAACGTGGATTATATATAGTGTCTAAGTGTTAGTTCCTCCTGTTATACCAACAATAAAGCTTCTCTTGCATCATACCATTACAATACGTACAGAAATACACTTCAAAGTCTTCCGATTCAACAAAGTCTTCTGAAAAACTCTACTAATCGTCACAAAGAGCCATCTGCCCAGAAAAGGTTCATGTGAGTCTCTGGAAACTTAATCGATAGAATATACGAACAAAATATAAGATGCACTTTGTTGGCATCTACTATCCTTTGAGTAGGTTTTTTTTCAAACAGAAGATTAAAGCCACCCGTTTATTCAGTATATTATGTTGTATGTGCACTTGTGGTGATTATCTTGATCTGTACAAAAGTTGGACAAGAGAGGAGTTTCTCTCTTTTTCATGCAGTGAGTTTATTGCAGACATTCATTTTAGACCAGGAAGGAAAGCAAGAAGATGCTTCCTCAATGTAGAAACAGGTATATAGAATGGTCTTTAGAAAATGTACGAGTATGACTTCTAAATAGTAAGTATATGAGCTTGTAAAAAGTTGTTGCATAATATAATATACTTAAATCTTGAGTACATAAAGACAGAGAGGGAGAAGCTCCGCTGACCACAGCGCTATCATCCTCATCAAACCACCCACACACCAATATGCTTTTTACCTTTTTCGCTGACTGGGCGCTGGATTGATGATAGTTGTAAGGAACGTGGAATAATACTGTTATAGTAAGAAATGGCAAGCCGGCTAAACAGCTACAAGGCAAACAAATAAGCGAGGGAAATGGAAAATGGGATAATACATATAAGTATACATAAATATGTGAAAAGGAGGGAGGAAGAAAGCACCAGCAAGAATGCTTTGGAGTCAAGTTCTTTGGAAACATAAACCTTTTATTTTTATTTACAATCATCATTATGATTATAATGGAGGGGAAAATTGCTTTGGAAAACTTACATGTCGTTATGTCAGTCTCGACCATTTCACCATTCTTTTGTGATGATTTTTTCTGCACGTACAACAATATCTACAGGCGATGAACAAAGTTGATGCAGCAGCACTGTAAATAATTCATCCCTGTTTATTCAGGCAAACGGCAGCAGAACTCTTCATATACCTGCATATCAATGCACCTGTTCATTGCACTTGGCTTTGCATTTCCGTCGCTAAATTACGCTGTCATCATTGCCGCTGTTCGATATGACTGTTGCTGCTGTAACGTGCACACAAAGTGCAAGTTTATGACGAAAGTGTGAAGTTTTTAGTACTTGTCAATCGAGAACGAAAGTCGGAGTAGGTTGATGGGCAAACTGGGACTCTTTCAGGTTGTTGTATTAACTAATGAATTGTTTTTGATTTTTAATGTACAGCTACCTTCAGGTGAACTTTATCACTGTGAGGATACAGCTTGAGTGAACAGTCTAATTCACGGTATCATATTCGTTCGTTCATAAGCAAAACGTTCTCACAATCAGTACGCACATACTCATCTAAACTGAACTAGAATTGTTTATTGTTTTTGCTTTGAGATGTGCACAATTATAAGTTCCAGTATTTCAAAGCGTATTCGTGTCAATACTATACTGTAATTCTTTGGTGACCGGGATACGGCAGGCTTTGCAATTCAAATAAGATACGATATGTAGAAACTGTCTTTTTGTCGTATTATTTGTAAAAAAAATGTAATAAACGTTGGATTTATTTTGTATTTGGTCATTTCTTGAGATATACTAATTGTTCCAGCTTTTGATTGTACCTTAAAGTTCAAGTCGGTCAGTGTATATAACGACCGGGAAAAAATGCCTCACGAGTTTGTGTTTATTTTATGTGGTTCCTCACACAAGTTAGTTGAAGATTATATATAGTATGAAGAAAGTGGTAGGTGTGTTATTTTGCTTTTGGTGAAATGTTTTCCCCAACACCACACAAGAGAAAAGTAAAAGCTCAACAGGTTGCATTCAAAGAATTTTTGAGGTGAGTAAGCATATGCACTTCCAGTTTTTAGGTAACTATGAACTCGATCTGCTGTTCATCAACGATCTTCACAAAGTACATAAAACTACGAAACCAATGAGACCACTTAAATACAATGAGTTTTAATTGCTTTTTTAAAGATCCATTCTCTGTGTCGCAGAGAATTTCGAGACACAAATCAACCCCACCGCGGCTCACATCTGCATGTGGTCAAGTTATACTTATTTGGGTTGCTAATTGCTAATTTTTGTACTGAATACGATAAAAACTTAACTGATTGAAATGAAGGTAATAATTGTCGAGAATCAACAAGTCAGAAAGGAGAAACGAATTGAAAGGGTAATCAGATTTGAGCATCACCTTCACGTGCCACCGCACCGCTTGCTTGAAGCACTTGGTTTTTCAAAGTGTCACATCATGCACCGCACACGCTTCTTCTTCTCCAACTCCACTTCTTGCCGCTCAACTCCGCAACAAGCGACTGACTCGAAGTATGAATGGTGAAAGGTGATTTAGATCTACTTGAGCTGATAAACAGAAGCTAGCGGAGTCAACATGCAAGCAACTACAAAATCCACACACGGGGAGAGTGAAGCTCTGTAATATGAAGCCGTCTGCAAGTAGGAAAATCAGTGTGAACTTGATCAGCCTCACTTCACACACACGTATATGTACAGCCAAGAAAAAGTAATGCATGCATATAGATAACTCTGTTTCTTCTGCCTTTTACTTTAGCTAATTTGGATTGTGAAAAGATGCTCTCTCACTGTCTATAAAAAGGGGAATCATCCTCAAGACTACGGATAAGTCACAGTTTTCGGGAATTTTTTGAGTCGTTGTATATTATCATGAAATAAAATAAAATCATGCTCAAACATTATTGGTTAGTCCTCTGCAAATGATGCGCGCTTTTGAAACTTACTGTGCGCCACCAGTTGACTTGTGAAATAGAGATTAGCCCTGTTCTGCTTTCATTAGTTAGGTCATGTTTTATCAAGCAATGCTTTTGTTTAATGAGTCAGTAGAAAGCGGAAAATATTGGATCTTGATGTGTCACCAAGGAGAAATCCTCTACTGTCAAGGGCTTATAAAAGACAAGCTGGAAATTTCAAGTCTCTTCCTTCTCACAAATACATTACAAGATTGATTTTTTATTTTTAGCAAATACCCTACAATTAGAATCATATGATGGCCTATAGTTTATAGGGCTTATGTTTTTTACCTGGAGCTAGGGTTTATCAAACTTCATCTCCCAATCTTAGACTATCATTACTCTACACAAACATACTTTTTATAAGTGGAAATTCTTCATGCAAAATGAACAGCAGCTTAGCATTCTCCCGTGAAAAGGAAATGAAAATGTATATTTAATGTACATGTATGTATTTGGAATTTAAGGTAGTCTCCGGAACAATCTGACACGGCTATTTCCTCTCGAGAACTATCCGTCATTATCATGAAGCAAGTAATGACATAAGAGAAAATGGGATAAAGTCACAATCCCATAAAACTGACAAGACGATTATAAATGTATTGGGGTAGTGGTGCTTACTTTTGACGGGAATTTGTTATTTCTGCATGTTGCGTCTACAGTTTCTATTATTTATCATTTATTGAGCATATACCGTAAAAAGCAAACAAAATATGGAACATTTAGGTAAGAACGTTTTGAATAACTGGAACTAATCGTGTGCACATCATTGGTTCAAAAACAACGGGTCGTCATATGTGATAAAGCATAAAAATAGAATGATTTACAAGCGCTGAATCGAGAAATTCTTTGATCTCATAACAAGTAGCATCGTGCTTGAATTCTCACCTGGACATTACCCCATTAGTTCACTTCCTACCCCTATAAACTCACGATATTTTAATAACGACCTAGTATATTTATTGGAATTTTTTCGTATTCATCACTTTCCTTAATTTCTGCTGTCAAATCGATATATGTTGAAGTTTGAATTTAAGGAGCATATATCCGCAATGGCCATGCTTAATAAGCGTTCGATTAACGAAAATATTGTACAGATAGAAGTCCTGAAATTCCCACTTGAAATTACAACTACACTCACATATCAATTTATTTTTGGAATATGGTTTAGCACGACACAATTTCATTTACGCAATTTACAACAACTATTCACTTGCTTAGCTAGGTATAGAAGCGCACAACACATAATAAATCTGGTAAGACTAAGTTGAGCTCGCAAATAAGACTTTTTTAAATCTCACTTCAAACATTTACCTCACAATCTAATACAACAACATATCATAAAACGATTGTCTCAAATCAAACACTAATCTTACAATCTAAT
>JAHZNA010001773.1:0-15210 GCA_027743935.1 Sinodicranocentrus sp. ZH6
ATACTACATCTCCACAACTCAGTCATATAACAGTTAAGAGAAAATGACTCATATTTATACTTATCAATAGTGAAAGGATTAATTTCATTGTCAGCATCACCACAGTATTTTAACCACATCAGCACCGGATCCCCCGCCTACATCATTCATTTATATCCTCTTCGCAGTCAACAACCCGTTAATCAGGCAAACGGCCAAAAAAAGACTTGAAAAATTTATTTGTCTGATATGAATGCACACTCAGAGTTTATCAACAAAGACTAACAAACTTGTCATATCGAGTGGGTATCATCGATGGAATGCAGTAATAGGACACAAAACAGCATTAACTATGTAGAAAAATGTCGATGATGTATACGAGAAAACAACAGCAGATCACGTCAGTTGCACTGTTTAATGTGTGCATATACTAAGGAAGCGTCATTTTTATCGCCTGCACACACATCCCTGGCGTGTGTAATACACAAAATCTTTGTTCCTCTCTGCTCATTTCCACTACCCATCTTTTAACTGTGAACTCAGCCCATATACCAGAATACCAGCTACATAATATTGCAAAAGGACAACCTTGAGTGGTGGCTGAGGTGGATCTCTGAATGAAGAAGTAGTACTCAAGTACGCACAAGAGTGGTTCATAGAAGTCCAAGTAAATAGCAGCAACAGGTCTTGTCGAGTTACTAAAACGAGAAGAGAGGCAGATGGATCTACTACTGAAAACTACATTATTACATGCCTGTGCCTTGCCTCAATGTTGTTGCCACTACTCATGATCATCATAATACACATTTACATCTGATCATCCCGAAGTACATCAGCATATATATGTATTTCATACTTTTTAGATAGTATTAGCTAACTGGGTTAGCAAATGAGAAGGTCGCGGAAAAGAGGGTTGCAGAATAAGGGAGAGATTTTGTCAAGCGAATCTCCTGCTCACCACCAAAGCTCCCAGATTGTATATTCCCTTCTGGAACATCAGTTTTTTTACGTAGAGATATATATTTTTAGAATATAAGTTTTTTGTAACGCTCTTTTGACAAGTTAGTTTTCCTTTTGTTTTTATCCTACACATTTATACATAATAATACTCGTGTGCTGGTGCTACTCACGTTATAAACATCAACAATCGAAATGTCAAACAAAGGCTCAGCCCCTGTAGGGGTACGTCAAGACGAGGACAAAGCAACAGGAGAAATTTCCCAGTCACCAGCCACAACACCGGCAGCGGATCCAGTACATCATCAGAGAAAAGAAGTGGAACAAAGTGGCGAAAACTACCCGTCAAATAGACAACAGCAAGCTGCTGATCAAGAGAATCAGATGAGAGCTCCTACGCCATCCAAAGCAGAGGAGGATAACAAGGAGGGGAATAATAACAGAAGACCCGCCTTAGACAATGTAAGTCGAACTCGTGAGGCAGTACAGAGAGTATACCAGATGTTGGAAAAGCACAAGCCGGCGACATCATGTGATGAAGCAGATGAAGACTTGTACATCATCCCATGCACGATCACCAGCTTCATCCTCATCGCGGAGAGGTGGAGGTGCCAACACCAGATCTCACCAGCGAGGCGGCGGCGGCGGAGGTGGGGCTGGCGGTGGCAGAGGCAGACAAAGACGAGGAGGTCGGAGAAATCAAAATCAGCAGTCTTACGGTGCTCAACAACACTGGCAGTCATCCCCCCATAGCAATAATAATGCTCCTTCCATCGAATGTGATAGTAATTACGGTAGCAGTAGTAGTCTGAGTAGTAATCGAAGTAGCAGCACCAATCTCAGATTAAACGATAATGATACAGAGACTGAGGAGGAAGCCCAGTTGGCGAGTATGGTGTGTTTTGTTCGTAAAAAAATATAGACTAGTATAGGAAATGGTTTAAAGGTGACTGGCTTTGAGGCTTCTTCATCTCAAGTAATATGTGATGATTATGCAGAGTCATGCACTTCTTCTTTATACATGCGAAAAACGTACATGATTATGGATGCGAAAGGCTCATTAAATTTGAGTCTATTATTCACTCAAAGTGATGATGATTCAAAGGCTTACGAAAAAAAGTTTGCACCCTATCGCATTGTATTTTTTCTCTGTTGAGAATATAAGAAAAAAGCCGATTTTACATTGCATTCGTTCCGTCAACACGCTTCGCTGTGAAAACTTTCCACACAGGTAGATAGAATGGTTGTAAAACAGCTTAAAAAAGCCTCGTTGTTGTGTTTCTTGAGAGAAATCATGATGGTACGCATTTCACCGTCATGTTCCCCATTTTCCCATTAGCAGCTCCTAAGCATAAGAAGAACGTTTGAGATTACTTTTAGGTGTATTCAAGTATACTGCCTAGATTGGATTGACAACTGCAACTTCCGGTAAGGAAGGAAATTCCTCGAACATAATGTTAATGCATCACTCTTCAATAAAGCAGGGGACTAATGCAAATGAGACTTTTTTGTGAGCTTTAATGATTCAACTTGAGTTTATGTTGTTGCGTATGCTAACATTGACTTTTTGCTAAAATAGTTTGAAGCGGATACGTGACGAAGCATACAGATAATAATTTTATGTGAATATGAAATCTCATTCCACGTCATCGACTTCCACTAAATGGTGCACAAATGAGGACTATATATTTTTGGGGATGTTTTCTGTAACAGTCATAAAACCAATGGACTTTCATGTTCATAGCGTCAGAGATTAGGATAGTTTTGTTCGTAATAATTATTTTTGTTCGTGGTACAGCACAGGATATGAGAAGGTGATATATATGTAGTGTGTACAGAGTGCAGATTATGATAGTGAAAGACTTGATCTTTTTTACGTATTCATTATTGACTGGGTAAACTGGTAGAATGATTAAAGTTGCACCATTATCGGTAATCAGCAAACAAATGAATTGTGTTCATGTTTAGGAAATATGTGATCATCTCATCTTATCGTCCAATATTGTAGGTTTGCTTATAGGAAAAATGGATTTCACTTTTATATCATGTTATTTGAATCCACCAGTACTGATATGATTCACCATTTCATCAACATAAGTTGTATATAGGAATATATACATCACTAGAGTGAAATGGAGTCCATCATAATCCATCATACATGATACATACAGAGATTTAAATTCCATGCAACATACTTCTTGCAGATAAGCTAATCGTAAATAGTATTCTCAATAAGAAATTTTGATAGCAAACAATACATGATTTAATCGGGATTCAAGGTCTAAATGAAAATCTTTGTCAGCTTACAACTCTCTGCACGTCTTCCCACCACTGCTCTACGCACACACATTCACGCAACACTCTTCTCTCCACTAATTTAATGTTAGACTGATGAATGATGATGGCATGAGACAGAAGCAATGAACTTCAGGAAATTAGGTATAAAAGTAATGGATATGTGTGGCCATTTTCTATTAACTACGCAGATCTCATTTGCACAAGAGCCTATTTCGCTAGTCAAGTTAACAGCGATACTCAAATAGTTAGAGAATGAATTTGACGTCTCGTTGAGTGCAGAAAGAGATATCTACACTATCTCATGGGGAGTAGCTTTTATATATTAGCTTAAATCAACAAAATGGATATTCGCATAAAATCTCATTTCATGGAACGACTTAGGAATTTGCCTAATTTACGCTCTCCCAACGAGTTTGAGTTTACTCATTAATAAGCGCCCTCATTGATTACCTCTCTGGGTATACGTGAAAAGGTAAAGTTTCATAGAACCCTCGAAAGTATCATATTGAGAAAAAAATACCGAGAATATTTTCAGGTGTAGATTTTTTAAATAAAAAACACTCCACAACTCAAATACTAGATCAGTAGCTCAGTTTAATAGGTAGTGTGCAAACTCATCCATCCATCCATTTCATCAAAAAACGTGATTTGCATAGTTGAGCTCGCGTGTGCTCCCCTGTTTAGGTTTGAGTTTGTACGGTCCTACTCGTAGACATTCCATTTTTACAAGTTAATTACCACCCTTTTTCTCTCTCTCCCTTCCACTAACTTTATATATACCGCTAGAAAAACCCAGTTTAGATTTTTAAAGTACAATGAAATTTGTCTGGTGTATCATTGTAAAAAAATAGTTTTGATATTTTTTGCTGATTACTATCAACTCTCTCAGTTCTACATATCATTCATGACATTCTCATCATCATCATCTTTACAACAATGAGTAGAGAGATGAACACACACACCTTAGGCTCGTAAGTTTATGCTTCATGGTTTCACAAGTACGCACACCTAACAACAATACTACATTATAAAAAAACACACACACATCAACTCACGTCATATCACATTGGACGAAATGATAGGAGAAAAACATTGCCATGCAAAACCAAAGTTAAACCTCCTCCCCCTGTTCTACATGCATGTTACATTAGGATTTAGTTCTCTTAGGCGTTAATTGCTTTTGTGTCATCAGGACAGAGCAATTTTTTCAGGTCCACCCTTCCCTCTTTCTATATGCTTGTGTGGTAGCGTTCCGATTGCATTGTTACTTGTAAATTGTAACAATAACAAATATATTTTGGGTAGGTTACACATATGTAAAAAAAAATACATTAGTAAACATTTTTTTTTGTTATTTTAGTCAACAGACAGACAGTCTGGTGGAGTAACGCATGTTTCAACTTGATTATCTGTTCCTTCTAATTTACTTCCATGGTTTTGTTTGCTCAATCGAAATTTTGTCCGGAAGTAAACTAATGACTTGAAAGTGTTTGGCTTCATCCACCTATAGCAAAAAATACTCCCAGTTCCAACTTTGGGATTTTGCTTTTCATCATTCATCAGCAAAAAAATAAGTCAACTAAAGAATTTAGGTATAAATCGTCAATGTCATCATCCCCCATTGTTTCATTCACCTGATGCTTTATGGGTTGAAGCCCTTGGTTTCACTAAAATGCTCTCTGTAGGCTCATCCTTGCCAATCCATTTTTATATTTTGGAGATGAGAAAGGGTGAGTGTGCAACAGGTATATGGCATTATTGCATTCGCACAGAAAATAATTCCCATTCCACTTACCAATCTCATCAGCATTTTCATATCATCCAATTTTTATTACCATTATTAATTCCAATTTTCTTTTCTGCAGATCCCAATCACAAACTTCTGTTTATTTTTAATTCTCAAGAAAGGGACTCGTTAGTAGGTAGCAGAAAATGTGGATGTCACACATCCGTCAATGTTCATCAGTCTTAACCTTCTCAAGTTGCTGAAGCAGCCTTCATTTCATTTTCTTCTTTTATGATGACATTTGGCCAATGTCAAATATGGTCGACACTCACACAACCTCACACATTTATACGCATAGAACAAAGCGACGAAAAAGTGACAACAATTCACATCTCATCTTTCCTTTACAAATCCTTCAGTAAACATGCCCATATAAGGTAGTAACAAGAGGAGCGAAGAAAAGACCAGTGTAGTTAGTACATCATATAGATTGCTATAATACCGTGTAATTCTTCGTCATCAAACAACAACAGAAAGAGTAGACCAGTGTGAGCACATTCATTTTGTGACATACTGTGCGCAAGCAGGCAAAGCCGGTGCATTGTCTTAGACTCTTTCTTTTAGTCATTTTTCACTTTCTGGCGTTCTTTCATGAGTTGCATAATTCTCTCAACAAGATTCCAAGACATTTGCATGCATAAAATTGAATATATATGTAAATGCTTGTAAATGCTAGTGAAGCATTTACTTTCATTTGAGTTGAACCCTTGCATTCTTTTAAATTGATGACGACGACGTGCAGCCACAAAGTTCATATCTTACCATTAGCTTGAAAAGGATGAGAGGTGCACAAACTGTGTGCGAATATGTAACGTTTGTATCTGTCCAAGATTTTTTCTTAAACCTGGGCTGTGGGGGTCAGCAATGGTATCAGGTAGAAAAAACGGGGACTACACACAAGACATATCAAGGTATGTTCTCCATGCTCTCTGCATTGTTGTAAAAATAACAATAACAGTGATGAATAATTAATTGTCCATCAGCATTGTTCAGCATCACTCACTCAGGCAATCCCTGAGAAAAGAAGTCTTCCTCGTGAAAACCAGCATCTCTCACACAAGCACATAAGAGATACGAGTAAAGTAAATGAACGCGAACGGGAGGTCTCTTTTTCTTGCCTGTCCTGTTCTTTTCTTTTTCCTCTTTGCAAAGATTTTTTATAAAGTCAGTATCATCTCCACCGAACACATACACACAGGTTTAAAATAATAAGATGGAATGGAGAGAAAAATACAACATGCAGTACAAAAATCATAAGGGCTCATGGGTGGTGTGGTGTTTTTCACGTCACACAACCCCGACTTAAAACCAAACATAGACATCACAGTCAATTCAACCAAGTTACAGCTCTAAGTACAATATTTTTTCTCGCTAAGACACAAAACAAGTGAGTAAAGAGATGATCCTACACACACACTCTCTCTCTCTTACACGGCAAGTTTAGCAAAAGGGGCTGCTGAAAAATCGTGTACATATTATGGAATAAGTAATAAATGGTATGTTACAAAAAGTTACAATGTTCTGTGTGTGTGTGTGTGCTGTCTCTGCCACCGCCTTGATTTTCTCCTTTTTCAGCATCTATAATCCCAAAATGCACAAGAGCTCATAAGCGGGTACTGCTCTCAAACATACGAACATACGGGTATCAACATAGGATATAGACAAAAATCGAGAATTTTTTTCCTCTCGTCTTCGAGTGTGTAAATGTATAATGCTACATTATAGGATACCCATTCCCGTATTGTACTTTAGCCAACTTAGGTATATATATTATGGGAGATGACGACTGCAAAGGAGAACGGAACGGACTGAAATGTATTTTATGGATACCAACTTTTTATTAGGTTGGTCTTGTTCATACGAGTAGGGTTAACATGCAATGTGAGCATGTTAAGAGTCACAAATATACACACAAGAAGCGAGAAAATCTTTTATGTACATATATGTACACAATGATATGTATATCCTTATAACTATGATGGTGGGATCATCATCAACATCGTCGTCGTAGTCGTCGTCGACGTTCATCGTCCACTCCCAGAGAAAAATATATATAAAAAAAAACTTTTATACACTAAAGCATTTGCTCCTTCCTCTGCTTACACACTTTTGCTTCACTCACTCACACACGTATAAAATATATTGTTATATATATGCCTATGTTCACTTTGCATACATATTTTTACTTTTTGGTAGTCCGTCGGCTTTTTCATTCCATCACTATTGAATTGAATTGAATCCTAGAACTACCTTCTTACTCGTTGCTGATTCAATTTGGAAAAAATAATAATAAATATATAGTATCATCCGAAGAGTTGTGCTGTATTTATTACTGTAACTTGAGTGTGTTTTTGTGCTGCCAACAAATACAAGTTCATTTCATGTATAACTTGTCACTGCCCATCATTCATTGAAAAAAATATTACAAATATATCAAGGGATTTTTGCAAGTAATCAAGTTTAAAAATCCGCTGCTCACTTTTCACATAAAAGAAAACGAACAACAAAAACTATATTATACGTGTGTGAGAGTTTTGATACAGAAGGAGTGAAAAATTCCGCCGAATTCCGTAAACAATATCTCTGCCCTTGAGAAATATATATATATAAATATATATATTGCAATTGCAACATCGATCAAACTAAATTGTAGCGAGTAGTTAGAGTTTTCTTTCGATATTTATCGTTTATAATAAATAACTATATTCTTATACATCATCCAAGACTGCCAAAATAAATCATTCAGGCCTATAAAGTGAAACCCCTATTGATATAGTTTTTGTACACAAAAATATAATCCAATTACGCATTGCTATCATCTGGGTTAGTTTTCCTCGGTAGAGAAAGTACATTTTCAACAATTGGACTAGTTTTGAGCGTGAATTTAGTGCATATACAAACTTAGATGTTTTGATTTTCTGAAATAACAAGTGACACCAGTGAAATTCACCAGTTGACACTGTGGTTTGTCAAATCCTGTGTAGTACCGTGTGGAGGTTCCGAAGGGCTAAAAATTTAATTTTTTTAGTCCTGCTAAATTCTCTCTGTCTTTCTTAATCATCTGTGGTGCTTGTGCACGTAAGCTTTTAAAAGCAAATCATGGCTACTACTCAAATTCAGCAAGGAGGACTTTTGGACGTCCTCAAAAAGAAAATGAGACAGACGAAAGAGGAAATGGAAAAGTATAAAGAGGATTGTGAAGAGCTCCAGAAAAAGCTTCATTTGGAAGCTATGAGACGGGAAGAAGTAAGATGAGAAAAAAATTATCATAGTTTTTGTATTTATTTTTCCATTCACAAACAAGGATCGGTAGCGGTTTGTCGCTCGCTACCAAGTAATGTGAATGGTACTTAAGGAGATCGTTTTCTATGCAAAAAACCCAAAAGTATCAATAAAATTGTGGTTATCTTTGGCTTGCATGCATTTTAGAACGGAAAAAAGTGGATTTTTCCAGTGGTACCTCTGCTACCACAAAAAATGCCCACAATTTTCTAAATTATATCATTCATAGTACATCGAACCGCACCATAATTAGCTCATTGTAAGAATGTCCACACTTTGATAAAAATGGCTGTGTATGAGTTTGTTATCACTAATTTCGCTTAAATGGCTAGAATAGGTAAAATGGGCGAGTATTTTTATGGACTTTTTCGCCACGCTGGCTCCCTCCTGGGTTGACTACTTTAGGGAAAACTGCTAGGCTCATATGGAGAGATTAAATATAGAGTTGAATATCTGGCGGATTACTGTACAAGATAAATGAGCAAAGTGATGTATGTCGTGGGCTAATTACGTGATTTCCACATTCTGAAAGATAAGGTGATAATGTCATGCTGTCTGCTGGTATGGTGCATTATTTAAACAAAGCAAGTACAGTAGATATTTTTTTTGGAATGCAGTCCATCACGTTGAATTGACCAACCACTTAACCACATCAAATAGACCTAGTTGCCAGGCCAGGTGCACGATTAAAGCGTAAGTACAGTACCTATGCGGTTGCTCATATTTGCTATGTTTCAGTCAGGAAAGGGAATTCAAATGAAAAAGAAAGTAAAAAACGACCAAATGTTCATAGAGATGTGTACAAGTAATCCTGTCTGTGAATGAGAAGAAAAAGGATGAATGAATCACCACCTCTTCTGTGGCAGGTTTCCTTATAAAATCAAAAGAGATGGATTCATCACACCATCAACCCATTTTGTCATCACTCATTCCAAATCTCTAGATGAATTTGCAAATGTATTACATTCCATGCTGACATGCACAAACAGTGACTTGGATTGGGATGCATAAGATTGTCTATTGTCTTTTTAAATAGTCTCTATTTAGGCCAGCATAATATATTTTCAAAAAAGTATGTAGATGAGATGTACATAAAATTATCCCAAAAACTTATCCTCATTTCCTCTACAGGTTTCATTTCCCTGCCAAAAAAACACACGCCACAGCGTTCTTCTTGTTATTTAGTAACTATGCATGTATAGCATTTTGTTGTGTTACCTGTTGGGAAGGGATATTGTCACACCCTGAAATAAAGGTGGGTTTTATTGGATTAAATCGGAAATCTGAGACGGAAGGTATTAAATATCTAACATATCATCAGAGAGGAAAAGCTACATGATATTGTATGAATGTGTGCAGAGCCAGTAGATTAAATGAGTATGTGAGAACGGACTTTTGAAAATAAATGTGTGTGGATTCGGCCATATCATCATAGCTGACTGCACAACTTCGTGTTTGTAATTCGTGACATAACGCTGCGCAAAAACGAAAGTGTTTTTTCTTCTCTCTACCTGAGACTAAGACGAACTATACAGTTTTCCTAAGTATGTTGTTTACTTTCTGTGAAAATAAGAATAAGATGAAATAAGTCATGTAGAGGTTTTTGATTAATACTTTATGAAGCATATATCATAAAAAAAAGCCTGGCAATGAATACGGGATTTTCGTGAGTAGAGTCTGAGAGGAACAGGATTTCTGAATTTTCCTTCGTTTTTTACGCCAAACAAGCCAACTCAAAGTAATAATGATTGAGCCATGAAAGAAATAACGACGGGTTGTACATTGTTTCAATATGATGATGGTTGTTGATACGATATTACACTCATTGTGTTTAGCGCTCTTCATGCATCTCCTCTCAAGACTATAAAGACTTTTTTATGTGCCTCGCACGTAGCGCTTTGCAAACTCTCGTCAAAAAGCTACTGCTGACCATTTATTTGTCTGGTAAACTGTATGGGGATTGCTGAAAAGCAACAAATGAGCTCGTACATGTCAAATGTAATGATGACTTGAGCAGTAAATACGTGTGGATCGCTGGCAATGACTCTTCTCGATGCTCTCCTCGGTGACCAAAAATGAAAGGAGTGATTTCATTATTGGAAAAATCCAAATTTGGCATGTCTGACCGAATCAGAAGGTGAAACGGGTCAGTTGTGTATGTGAGAATGCTGAATATGGTCAAGTGCCAGTTATGAACGTTGACTATACAAAGCTGAATTTGTTGATGAGAATTGTCACACCACACGACGGCCGTTTTTGTGTTTGAATGTTGCCATCAGACCTTGTACAGGAATTGTGGCTTGATTTGGTTGAAAAATAGCTGCTCACTGATCCTCTCTGTCTGAGCCAATCGTCAAAATTACATAACAATTATCAAGGGTAGATTTTGTACTCTCGTGTACCGTGTCTAATATCAATAGGCGTAATTTGTGAGCAGTCAGCGAGAGAACTTCTGCTGTTTGTGTACATTTTTCATTTCATTGTGTACATCTGTTCCTTATCTGATGTATATTTTGAATTTTATATATATTTCGAATATATTAGCTCAAAATGAATATACCTGTCATCTTTTCAAAATACAGTAGCAAAACTAGCGAAGAATGCAAGAATGCATTTGCTGCAAAAGAATGTTCATACTAAACTCACCTCTCATATCATTTTCTTTTACGCTTTTACTTACAAATGAAATAAATGCTCGAGAACAAGCACGCGTCTGATGTATATTCTTGAATGACACTTTGTCAAAAAAAAATCTCTCCATGGTGGTGCATTCTTCCCTCACGTGCAGGACAGGATCCTATTAATTTTTTACAAAATATTCTGAAGCGCAGCAGAATTAATTTAATGAATTTTTCTTCATAGGCTGAGGCTGAAGTTGCTGCTCTTAATCGTCGTATCCAACTGCTCGAGGAGGACTTGGAGCGGTCTGAGGAGCGTTTGGGAACCGCCACCACCAAGTTGGCTCAGGCTTCACAAGCTGCTGATGAGTCTGAGCGGTAATGTTTCCATAAAAAGCTAAATGACAAATGACACTACGATATGTATATGTAGGGGATTTTCAAATAGGGGATTGAGATATATACCATTCATGCAATGTAATATGAGAAGCAGTCACTTTAGGAATTGCAGAGTCTGTTCATCAAACTGAGAACGATGACTAAAGAGATAATTTTCCTGGAAAATGTCTCGCATTCCTGTTGCACAATATATGTTACATTGCAAGGATGATTTGACGTGTTGCAATATTTCGTATTACAATCTGAAAAAAATAAGGAGAATTAGTCTTTGGAATTGCCAAATATTTATGTGACTTTGACAAAAAAAATAACTGATACGTTATTCAAAGAGAAACTGATTTTGAACTTGGATATCCAAACAGAATAAGGAAAGCATTAGAGAACCGTACTAACATGGAAGACGACCGAATTGCAATATTAGAAGCACAGTTAGCCCAAGCTAAATTAATTGCTGAGGAAGCCGACAAAAAATATGAAGAGGTAAACTAACACATTTTGCACAGCAGACCAAAGCCACAAAACCATTTTCAATTCACTTGATTTTGTTAATTTTTTTGCCACAGTCCGGATGTGGACAATCATTTATGTGTTATCCTTTATTTTAAGCAACACATTTTTAATGCGTAAACATAGCATAAAGCCGAATCGCTACACACAAGTCAAGTCTTGCGAATATAAAATGTTACGGTTCTATATATGGAGGTCGAATAATACGAATGTAAAAATTCCGTATCTTAAAATGGAAAAGTTGTTAGGTAGGGAGTAATATGGTATATACAAAAAAATTTACTATATAACCGGGTAAATTAATGGGCTGTTTATGGAATGCGGCTGTAATCCCTTTGCGAATTTTATGGAAATACGAATATAACTTTGTCGGAAGCACATATGTTGTATAATGAATGAAGGGGCTGATGATGTCTATCTTTTGGAAATATATGACAGTATGCGAAAGGTGTTGGAGAACCGTGCCATCTCCGATGAAGAGCGAATGGACTCACTTGAGAGTCAGTTGAAGGAAGCCAGATTCTTGGCTGAAGAGGCTGACCGCAAATACGATGAGGTCTTTAATTTAAATTCCATCTCGAAACTCTCTAACTCGAGTGGATTGATGTGTTTTTGCTAGGTGTCAATAATACTCTCTCCTTTTTTAATAATGTGACCTAGACTAGAGTTTTTAGTGTGTTTGTTTTTGATTCTCTCTCTTTCAATGTTGGAATGCATTACGGAATGCGTAATGTTTGATAGTGTGTTTATGTAAGACCTTATAGTTATTTATAGTCCTGATTTTAGCTCACCTGTCTTCATCCCTGTTATAGTGTATGAAACCACAAGCTGCGTTTCTCCAGAAGAAAGTAATTTATATGCTCATGTACCTTTGCACAGTTGTCATTTTAATTGAAACATCAATACATTTAGATACACACCTATAGGTATGTATATTTTGTTGCTTTTCTGATGGGCACAATTCTGTAAAAGCTATCAAAAAAGTAGGGGTAGGTACAGCAATAGTTTCATAATGCTGAGCTTGCATGTAAAAACTTGCGAGTATTTATGCTACAGCTCATGCAGTTCTAGACTATACTTGGATAATTGGATTGTCTAGAAATATAGTTAAAAAAATATAGTTGAGACTTTTCCCATACGGGCGAAAAATGTTGGAGCTGCGTTTATAGTCGAGAAACGTGTGCATGAAGTTCAAGTTGCATAGCCCAATTAGCATAAATTGTACTTTGTACTGTAATTTGGAATAATTTTTACAGGGAAATGTCGTGTGCGTAAAAATAGTTATAAAATAATGTATAAATACACTATAAAATATAGCAACATACGTTTATAAGTATATCGCGCGATTAATTGGAAACTTGGCTTTATTGTTAAAACAAAATGGCATGAAAATTTTTGATGATGACATTAGATCCTGTTACTCCCTAAAACTTCTGCACGATCCTCCGGTTTGGCTAAAAAATATAACCAAGCGCTTATTTTTTTATTTTTTGGAAAGAAAAACCCTTTTTAATTTTTGCAAGATTTTAATAGATTGCCATTTGCAATCATTTTTTGCACTGATTATTAATTCTTACAAAATGTGTTTTTTGCGTTGAATTTTTTTTTCAATTTTAAAACGTAATTTACTAATTTACTTTGAACAACCTGTGTGTTTAATGAACAAAAAACAAATGAATGAGGAACGAATGAAATTCTGATTGGATATTTATATGAATGACTAAAGGTTGCCCGTAAGTTAGCCATGGTTGAAGCTGACTTGGAGCGTGCTGAAGAACGTGCCGAAACCGGTGAATCGTGAGTAAACGAATATTCCAGTTAATTATGACATACTAGTTTTTTTATTACAAACTTTACACTACTTTGCAAGCATACTATATTTTGCGCTATCGTCGCGAATGCACTAGTTATGTGATGAGTTGTGCCTAAAAATTAATGAGAATGACATCGGACGAATGGTTTTTGTTGATACTTACAAAAAATAGTTAATGTGTCAAGTATAGATTTAAAAAATATGTTCATGTATAAAATGAAATCTACAAATGAGCAAAACTTCAGAAATGTTTGCTACAATGCAAAGTGCATGATATATAATTTACTTTCGTTGTATACTTCCTCTCATATTTGTTAATTTTTGTGTGTGTGTGTATTTTTTAATCTTAATGGTGATTGATGATATGATATTAATATGTTATTGATTTTAAACAATGGTTTTGATTGGTTTTGGTTGTTTGGCTGTATGTATAAAAAAATTATCTGTTGATGTACCGGAAGTGTGACAAAAACTAATAAATCATTTTTTTTCTCTTTTATTTGTTTGCACTTTTGTGTGTCGTGTTTTCTGCCTATTTTTGTGTGTGGAACGATTTGCGCACTGACAAACCAAAAAGGTTGCAAGGAAATTGGTTATGATGGAACAGGATCTTGAGCGAGCTGAAGAGCGAGCTGAGCACGGCGACTCGTATGTGTTATTGGTTTTTATTTGCTAATTGAGATTTGAGTTTATTTTACAATTTGATGTTGCTTTTTGCATGTGCATGTTTATCAGTTTGCGGTAGCAAAGAGACACGGATATACACGAGTTGTGTATATGTATTTGGCTTTACATGCTTCAAGCTTAATGTCGCTTTGAGATAAAAATTATCAATAAGCAGTTAAAATAACGTTTGTTCTATTTTAAATTTACAGGAAGATCGTCGAACTTGAAGAGGAGTTGAGAGTAGTAGGTAACAACCTGAAGTCACTTGAAGTTTCTGAGGAGAAGGTATGCCGTCGTCTTATCCAACATCAAAACAAATATTTTTTATATAGATATCTCAAAACATTCATAGGATATAATTTAATGAATATCAATTTTAGCTATGAACTATCAGTATAATTAGAAAAATCAAACGGTTACAAACAGACTAGTCAGTTAGGGCAATCTTACACAGATAACTGTGTCCTTATCTTATCAGTCGGATGTATACAACTGCATTTTCAATGTATTTCAAAGAATATTACGAAATTGCATATACGGTTTACAAAATCGCAAAACCCTCTCAAAAGCTTCCTACATGTTCCTTCGCCAACTTTTCCCTTAAACTCTTCATTCTCAATATTTCAATATCCTCTATTCCACCCGCTACAATTATCTCATTCCATTGTCAATACTCCAAAACCTGGAAGCCAAAACTAGTAAACTTGCTTTAGAAATACGCATATAGTCAAATGTTGCGGTAGTTGGTGAGTTTTTAGAGCTTATTACTGTAGATCCTTGTAGTTTATTTATAGTAGTGTATAAAAATTGCTACCTAGTTAAAATTATACATTGAAAGCAAGCACCGCGTCCGTTACAACTGGGAAGACCTGTCCAAGACCTAAAAAAACGCTTATCATACACAT